>JAQZBX010003150.1:0-32261 GCA_029593785.1 Cabassous unicinctus
GCCAGCATATTTTTACTACCTCTCCAAAAACTAATACCATTTTTGAAATATTGCATGTAGATTCCTATGAAGATAGATACTGGATCAGGTTTAATTAAAACCTTTTTTATAATATGGTTCCCTTTATTATATTTCATTTTCCCATTGTTAATGAAAAATCAAAATCATAAAATTAAATTGTAAGCCAATATTTTATTGAAACAGCTTATAAATTAACATTCCTTCTTGTAGGAGGTAAATTTGGGCCTATAAACAAGTGTCATTACACCTTAAAGAAAAAGTTATTTGAATTGACAATTTGCATTTTACTAATCTGATTATATGACTGAATGAAGTGTGAATGAAAAGTCACCAAGGAATAAATTAAGAATAACAATAACAGTGGTCATCATCATCATCATCATCAATCACATACTGTAAATTTTAGTTTAGTTCAATTAACCTGTTTGCAGTCTTGCCCAGGTTGAAATCTAATATTTTTTAAATTGAGAGAATTATGGGTCCTCTGTTTTCATTGTGACTTATGCTAAGGATCTTAAATTATTTATAAACACAATCACCCTATAATAACTTTTATAGTGTTAATCACTTTAACTATAGCAAAATAACACAACTGAAATTGTCACCTTACGTTTTAATAGAGTAGTTACAAAATGGAAGCAAGAACTCTGTTAAGTTTAATGATCTTTTCCAATAGTGAGAAGGAGCTTAAAAATGTGTTTTTAGAAATCATGCATATCTGTTAATCAAGGAATCAGTTTTGTGGAGGTATATTTAAACACTTAACTGTTTCAATATGCTTGATTCATTATCTTTTTTGTAGTAGTTGAAACAGCAATAGCCTGACATTTTATATTGTTTTAATACAAATTCATTGCTTTTCTACTTTATATCAGTAAATATGAAACATTCTTATTTTGCTCCTATATTGTTTACTGTCTAATGAAAAGTTAAAAGTCCAATAACACTACCCTTATCCTACAATATCTGCAAAACTGAACAGATAGTGTCGATGATTAAACTAGCCATGAACTATGTTTCTCTATTTTCCCATCCAGTGACTTTTACTATCTAGTCAGCCCAAGATGGTTTGCCTGGAACCTCTTCTATCTCCCTTCTGATCTCTTTCAAACCACCAACTCCAACCTGCATGTACTTGACATGGACACAGTTCAAGTTTCTATTCAACCTGGTTCTATTTAAATTAGGCAATGGCAAGTCCTTAGAATCTGTGTGTAAGATATTGGGACTCCCCATATTGGAGCATTTCCCTCTCTGTAAATAATGATTCTTCTCATAGCATTTTATTAGACATAAAGTAAAACCTCCTTACGAAAGATAATAATTGACAAAAGTGAGAAAATATTATTTTGTTATATTATATGAATATAAATTTAAAAATAAATTAAGTTTTACAGTTCATATAGGTTAGAACCTGGTATGTTCTATCAGAGGAACAGAAGCAAAGGACAAAAATAATACATTATTAAACACTATTTGCTAGCTAACATATAATCTCATCTCATCCTCAAAAATAATAAAAACACAAATAGATATTATTATTAGTCAATTTTTGCAAATAACATCAAGGTTCAAGAAGATTAAAAATTTGCTCCTAAAAACACAGATAAGAAGTGGTAAAGTATGATTCAGATGCCTGTTGCCATTATCCAAAGTCTGCACGATCTGTTAAAAAAAAAAAAAAAGACAAAATGATGATCAGGAAGAGGTAAGAAAGAAAGTGATAACCTAGTGTGATATCAACTCATTTAAGAATGTGAGTAAGATTTTCTCAATGATAGGAATGAAAGAATATCCCAATAATTCTGTAAATAAAGATTGGGTAACTGTAAGTGTTCTTCCCTTTCCATCTCTGGTGATCAAAGAAAAAGAAGTATTCTTAATGAGAAAACCTAATAACATAAGAGAGGCTTGACGTCAAAACTGAAGTGCAAAGAAATGTGAATACCATTGAGAATAAGAGACTAGATTATAAATAGAGTTTAAGGGTTGAACAACTTAAAGAAAAAAACATGTCTAGTAAATGAAAAACAATAGGCAAATTTGAACAGTGAAAGTCTGAGGTGGTTGTTCAATTGAACCAAAGATGTGTCCCTTGTGTACTGACTTTGATGGTGTTTGTTTCTTCATGGCAGGCTGGGACCATTGGTCCAAAGTCTGCTGGCATCAAACTCAAATTCTTACACATCCAATTGCTTTAAAAACAGCCCAAATAAATGTGTTTTCAGCCATTTAGAGAATGCCTACTTTGCCTATCCCAAATGAAACTGCACTCAACATCTGCTGACCATAGCTAGGACAAATCATGAGGTGAAAAGACCCAACCTGCTATTGTTCTTCAGACTCCTGTGATCCAGACACTCTCTGCCATGCTGCTGTGAGACATCCCCTAGAGATATAAACCCCCTCTCCCACCCTCCCTGCCTTAGGAGTTTTCGTTGCTCTCTTCTCCACGAGTGATGGCTGTCTCTGGGAAAGTTTCCTGCTTTGAGGGACTTTTACTCTCACATAAGCCTGCCCATATGCTGCCCACGTCTCCAAATGTGTTACTGCTGACTAGTGGTCTTACTTTTTCCCTTGCACAGCCTGGAAATCCTTGAATTCACAACAGGGTTCAGGGGAAAATATAAAATGTTTTCCTTTTTACAAATGCCCTGTCCTGTAATCCTCACTCTTCTAATTAAGTCCTTCTCATCGTTTAGATCTCAGATTAAATGTTACATACCTGGTCAGATTCCCTTGTAATTGATTCTATTTGACAATTTACTTTTCTTTGGGAAAAGTAGCATAGCTAGAATTGAATAAGTCTTTGTATCATTGCATATTTTTTAAAGTTTCTTATTTTCATGGCCAGACTATTTTCATTGACAACAGAGCTATCAACATGTTGTTGTATCATGGTTACTTAGCATAGTGCCTGGAAAATTGTAGACTTTGAAAACCTTATCTGCTGAGGAAATGGAAAGATCATGTAAAACAGGCAGAGTACAGAAATCATTTAAAGAGCTGATAGAAGGTAATAACATCATCTAGTGTTTATTGGGTACTAGCTCATTCTTTGGCATTGTTTCACCTATTTATGTGGTTGGAACAATTGTTATCCTCATTATGCAAATTAAGGAACTGAGGTGAGGTAGGGATTTAATCTCAAACAATCTGTCCCCACTGATGACCTCAGAACCACTGTGTTTTATGTTTCTGAGATATATGGCTCTAATGAGGAGTTAAAAGTGAAGGCTGTTCAGATGTTTAAGGATCTATATTCCAGGTTGAAGAGTTGGATTTTATTTTCAAGGTCAATGTCAGCCACTCTAAGTAGGGGAGTGGCATAATGCAATTTATATATTAGCAATATATCATTCTAGTCAACATATTGTAGAAAATAGGTTTAAGCAATTAGGATATTGCACTTATATGAGTGGTTGTGGCAATGTTGAGAAATGGTTGAATAAAAAAATAGTAATAGATAGATCAGAATTAGCAATTTCTTGTATTTAGGAGATAAGGGCGAAGGAGAAGTAAAATGTCTGGTTTGAGCAATCAAGTACATGCTAGTGACTTTCGTTGTGACCTTGAAAAAAAGGAGGAGCTAGTTGGCTGGGGAACATAATGAGATGAGAAATGGGTATACTGTGGAGTGTCTGCATGTAGCTGTTACTGGCCTTTAGAAAAGTGGTCTGAAGTTATGCAGGTGATTTCTGGTTGGAAGTAACATTTATTCATTTTCAGCATATAGATTAGATTCTTGAAAGCAAATAAGTTTTTGTAAGGTTTGTCTGTGGACAGGTAAGAGAAGGAAGTAGCATCACATTCCAAGTGCTATAAATAAAATGAAATAGAAGAGCATAGTTAGAAGAAAAAGTATGTGTGTGTCAGTCTCTCTCTTCCACTCATTCTTCAATTATATTATAAGAGGTATATCTTCTTTTGTCTAAAGTAATTTTTCCATTTGTGTTTTAGAGCTCCCTCCCACCCCACCCCACATTTTTTTTTTTTTTACCTTATCTGGCACAACATTGACAAAATCTTTTCATAAATAGTTTTATTTCTCTTCAAGAATTCCTTCCTTTTAACATTTAAAGGGATTTAGTTCAATCCTTTAAACAATCAAATATAGCAACAACAATAAATCAAATTTGAGCTTATGTTCTCTTCAACTACAATATACCTTCCCATACACAATCACACTTTTTTGCAGTGGATTGCACACTTTGACTCCTTCTTTTACCTCACAATTCAATATATTCTGACATATGTGCCCTGATTCACTTTAAATTATTTTTGCCTAGATCAATAATTACCTCAGTACTGTTATTCCTAGACTAACTTTTCAGTCATTTTTCTAAAGAGACCCCCCAAAAGCACTTGAGATATTCTTGACTCGCCTTTCACACACTTATACCCTGACTCCTGTAATAGTATACCTTCCTGGTTTGGGGTAATATATTCATTTGTAGACTGGAAGTCTCCACTTGGATGGCCCACAGGAACTTAAAAAATGTCTTACTGCATTCCCCAACTCCCAACAAATCATTTCCTTTCTATGTGTATGCAGTCTACTGTCCTACCAAGTTTCCAAGAAACTTCTTTCTTATTGTCAACCCCACTTTTTTCTTCATGCCAACATGAAAATTATTCTATTGTATTTCCTAAACATGTTTCAAATTCATCCACACATATCCATCACATCAGTTGCTTTCTTCATTCAGGTCAAATATTTTTTGAGCTGGCTTAGTTTTTGTTAATTCTCTTTATATGTCTTCCTTCCATAGTGGTTCTCAATACCGATCTATTTTTCTCACAGCACAGCTAGTAGTATTTCTAAAAAAAATTGAAGTAGAGGACTTCCGGAAAGGTGGTGTCAAAGTAGGGAGATAGGGTTCAACTCTCTCACAGAAACAATGGGGGAAAGGCAAAAAGCTATCCAAGGGAGCTGCTTTGGGGATCTACAGACCAGGAGAGTATTACACATCAGCCAGGAGGGAAAGGGAAGGAGAGAACAAAGAGAGCAAACCAAAACCATGAGTTACTTGCCTCTGTGGCTGGCAACAGCATGTATACCTTACCGTTAAGGCAAATAACTTTGGTGAAACCCCTATGGCTCACTGCAGCCAACCAAGTGGGAAAAAATGTACTCTTCCCTAGGATGAACAGGATCTGGCAGAAGGTGGAAGGAGGCTTCTTTTCAGTGAGCTTGCCAAGCTAAGCTTGCTTTGAATCTCAAAAAAGACCCCAGCCAGCATTGAAATGACCCCAGAGAGAGGGGAGGAAGTATATTATCAGGCAGACAATCATACCCAGCCACCCTGGAAGAGAGAGGAATTAGGTCAGTGAGGAGGTAGGCAGAGACAAGCATCTAACTAGCTCAGGAGAGAAGGAAGCAAGAAGAGATAGCTCACAAGCTGTTAGAAGACCAAATTGCCTAAGGCAAAGGAGGTGGGGAGAGCCAGATTAGCTTTCAGAAGACTACCCAATCTGTGGAGTAGGTGTAGTCCAGTGTAGGTATGAACTTGCATATTTGAGGTCCCTTTCCTGGTAACCTTCTAAGAAGAGGGATCCAGAGAGTGATCCACTAGGTTGTTAGATATCCACCCAGCACCCTAGGATATAGAATTCATAGACTGAGATTTTTTTGTTTTAAGGTTATTTTAAAATTTTTATCATTTTTTAATTTTTATTTTTAATTCTTTTATTTGCTAAAACTGGGTTCCTTACCTGTGGAGGACAGATTGCAGTGTGATTGACTGATGGGCACTGACAGCCTGAGACAATTCCTATGGGCCTAAGAGGGAAACCTGTTTACCTGGGTTCTTTTTTGGTATTTTTTGTTGTTGTTGTCTTTTCTATTTCTTTGTTTTCTTTTTTCTTTTCCTGATTTTTTCTCCTTGGTTTCTTTATTTCTTTTCTTTCTTCCATTGCTTTTCCTTCATTCCATATTTTCTTGTTTAGTCTTCATTTAGTTTTCTTTTTTTCTTCTTCTCATCTTTCTGGTCTTTTATTTTATTTTATTTTTTTCTTGTTTCATTTTTAAATATCCACCTTTTATATTCTTCCTCATTTATATATTTTTTTATGATTTTTAGCTATTATTACTTATTATTTTACTGACTTTTTTATGATTCCTTTTCCATCTTTTAAAAAATTATTACTATTATCTTTTTCTCTTCTTCTCCCTTTCATTTCCTATGTTCTTAAAATCTTTTCAAAGGAACACAGACAACTACAAGTGTATGGAATAAGAAGAACCAAGTTATCAAAAAGGAATCTTACACAATAAAATAAAACCCTAGAGTAGAGAGAGAAACTAACCATCTGAATAAGCCCATCATGATAAACAGATGCCGCAATGGCAACAAAAAATTAAAAGCTATACTAAGAAACAGGAAGACATGGCCAGGCCTAAGGAACAAACTGAAAAACAGGAGAAGATGCAGAATATGGAACAAATAATCAAGGAAGTCTAAACAAATACCTTGAATCAACTTAATGAAGTGAAGGAAGAGATAAAGGATACTAAGAAGACACTGGGGGAACATACTGAAGAAATTGTGAACATACATAAAAAGATAATGGGTCTGATTGTGATGAATGGCACAATGCAAGAAATAAAATATATGCTGGAAGAACATAACAGCAGAATTGAAAAGACAGAAGAAAGAATTAGTGACACTGAAGATAGTACATCTGTAATGAGGCAGATAGTAGACCAGATGGGTAAAAAGAGAAAAGAATCCAGCAGGGACTCATGGAATTGAATGGCAACACAAAACACACAAACATATGTATTATAAGCATTCATGAGGGAGAATAGAAAGGAAAGGGGGCAGAAGGAGTGTTGGAAGAAATAATGCTTGAAAATGTCCCAACTCTTTTGGAGAATATGGACATACAGGTCCAGGAAGCATAGCACATTCCAAACATTATAAATACTAGCAGGCTTACCCTGAGACATACACTTATCAAATTGTCAAACACTCAAGACAGAGAGAGAAAACTGAAAGCAGCAAGAGAAAAGAGATCCATCACATACGAGGAAAGCTCAATAAGATTAAGTGCTGATTTCTCATCTGAAACCATGGAGGCAAGAAGGCAGTGGTGTTACATAGTTAAGTTATAAAAGAAAAATACTGTCAGCCAAGAAATCTGTATGCAGCAAAGCTGGCATTCAAAAATGAGGGAGAGTTCAAAATATTCATAGGTAAACAGAAATTAAGGGAGTATGCCAATAAGAAAAGTGCTCTTCAAGAAATACTGAAGGGAATTCTGCAAGTTGAAAGGAAAAAACACAGGAGAGAGAGGGCTGGAGAATAATATAGAAAGGAAGATTACTAGTCAGAAAAACTAAAAAGATAAAAAAATAAAAAAAAACATAATATGACATACATAAACATAATGAAAAAATGATAATGTGAGTTCTGCCTTGACAGTAATAACATTGAATGTTAATAGATTAAACTCCCCAATCAAGAGCCACAGATTGGCCAACTGGATAAGAAAATATGATGCATCTATATGCTGTCTACAAGAAACACACCTTGGACACAAGGACATAAGGAGGTTGCAAGTGATTGGTTGGAAAATGACTTTACATGCAAACAATAACCAAAAAAGGGCAGGAGTAGGTATACTAATATTGGACAAAATGGACTTTAAATGCCAAACTGTTGTAAGAGACAAAGAAGAACACTATATATTTTAAAAAGAGCTAATCTATCAAGAAGAAAGAACAATCATAAACATTTATGCAACTAATCAGGGTGCCCCAAAATACATAGGGCAAACATTGAAAAACTAAGTGGAGAAATAGATGCCTCGACAATTATAGTGAGGGATTTAATACAATATTGTGACCATTAGACAGAACATCTTGACAGAAGCTCAATAAAGAAACAGAGACCTTGAATAATGTTAGAGAATCTAAACCTAATAGACACATAGAGAACATTATACCCACATACAGCATGATATACATTCTTCTTAAAAGCACATGAATCATTCTTGAGGATAGGCCACATGCTAGGTCACAGAACAAGTTTCAACGAATTCAGGAAGATTGAAATTATACAAATTAATTTCTTTGACCACAATAGAATAAACCTATATATCAGTTTGGGGCAGAGAAACAGAATAGGCACAAATTATGGAAATTAAACAACACACTCTTTGACAATCAGTGGGTCAATGAAGAAATGGCAAAAGAAATCAGTAACTACTTTGAAATGAATAAAAATGAGAAGATAATATATCAAATCCTATGGGATGCAACAAAAGCAGTGCTGAGATGGAAAGTTATAGCCATAAAAGCCTATATTAAGGAAGAAGAAAGCTAAAACCAAAGATCTAAATGCACACCTGGAGAAATTAGAAAATGAACAACAAAGTTCTACCAAAGCAAGCAGAAAGAAGGAAATAATAAATATTAGAGCAGAGCTAAATGAAATTTGAAAGAAAAAAATATTAGAAAAATTTAACAAAACCAAAAGCTGGTACTTTGAATAATTAATAAAATTGACAAACCCTTACCTAGACTAACAAAGAAAAAAGAGAGAAGATGCAAATACATAAAATAAAAAACTAGGAAGCTGATATCACCACTGATACCACAGAAATAGAGTATCATGAGAGAGTACTTTGAAAAAATATATGCCAACAAGATGGATAACTTAGATGTAATGGACAAATTTCTAGAAACACAGAAGCAACTACATTGATGAAAGAAGAAATTGATGAACTTAACAGATCAATCACAAGCAACGAGATTGAATTAGTCATTAAAAATTTCCCAACTAAGAAGAGTGTGTGGTGAGATGGCTTCACAGGTGAATTTTACATTCATTCCAAAAGTACTAGCACAAATCCTGCTTAAACTATTCCAAAAAATAGAAGTGGAGGGAACTTTGCATAACTCATTCTATGATGCCAACATTACCCTAATACCAAAGCCACATAAAAATGCCACAAGAAAGCATAACTACAGAATCATGTCCTTAATGAACCTGGATGCTAAAATCCTCAGAAAAATACTTGCTAATTGTTTTTAACAACACATCAAAGGAATTATACACCACGACTAATTGGGTTTCATCTCTGATATTCAAGGATAGTTCAACATAAGAAAATCAATCAATGTAATACACATTAACAGATCAAAAGAAAAAAATTACAGAGTCATATTTATTGATGCAGAAAAAGCTTTTTTTCCAAAATACAGCATCCTTTATTCATAAAACACTTCACAAAATAAGAATAGAAGAAAACTTCTTCAACATGATAAAGGGCATATATGAAAAACCCACAGTGAATATCATATTCAATTGTAAAATGTTGAACTTCCCGTCTGAGATCTGGAACAATATAAGGATGCCCACTGTCACTGCTCTCATTTAACATTGTGTTAGAAGTACTTGTTCAAGCACTTAGGCAAGAAAAATATATATAAGACTCCAAATTGGAAAGGAAGAAGTAAAAACTTCACTATTTGCAGATGACGTGATCCTATACATAGAAAGTCCTGAGAAATCTACAACAAAGTTTCTAGAGCTGATAAACAAGTTCAGTAAAATGGCAGGATATAAGATCAACATGCAAAAATCAATAGCATTTCTGTACACCAATAATGAACAATCTGAGGAAGAAATAAAAAAAATTTCACTTACAATAGCAACTAAAAGAATCAAATCCCTAGGAAGAAACTTATCTAGGATTTCCACACAGAAAGAACTTGTACACAGAAAACAAAACAACATTGTTAAAGGAAATCAAAAAGACTTAAATAAATGGAAGAATATACCATGTTCATTAATTGGAAGATTAAACATCATTAAGACATCTGTCCTAACCAGTTTGATTTACAGAGTTAATGCAATACCATTGAAAATTATGACAGCATTTTTTACTGAATTGGAAAACCTAATTATGAAATTGATTTGGAAGGCCAAGGAGCCAAATAGCCAAAAACATATTCAAAAAGAAAAATGAAATTGGAGGAATCACGCTACCTGACTTTAAAACATACTACAAAGCTACAGTGGTCAAAGATGCATGGTATTGGCACAAAGATAGACACACTGACAAATGGAACATAACTGAGAATTCTGATATAGATCCTTGCATATACAGTCAACTAATATTTGACAAGGCCACCAAGCCCACTCACCTGATACAGAATGGCTACTTCAACAAATGGTGCTTAGAAAACTGAATTTCCATATCCAAAAGAATGAGAGAGGATAACCATCTCATGCCCTATACAAAAATTAACTCAAAATGGATCATAGACCTAAGCATAAAAGCCAAGATCATAAAGCTCCCAGAAGATAATGTAGGGAAACATCTATGAAATCTTACAGTAGGAAATGGTTTCATAAACTTTACACCCAAAGCACGAGCAATGAAAAATAAAATAGATAAATGGGATCTCCACAAAATTAAAAACTTTTGCACTCCAAAGAAATTTGTCAAGCAAGTGAAAAGGCCGCATACTCAATGGGAAAAAATATTTGGTAACCATTTATTCTGATAAGGACTTAATATCCAGCATATATAAAGAAATCCTATACCTCAAAAATAAAAAGACAAACAACTCATTTAAAAATTTAAAATTTAGAAAATGGGCAAGACATTTGAATAGACACATTTCCAAAGGAGAAATACAAATGGCTAAAAAACACATGAAAAAATGCTCAACATCACTAGTTATTAGGGAAATTCAAATCAAGACTGTAATGACATATCATCTTACACCTATTAGACTGGTGGCTATTAAAAAAACAGAGGACTAAAAGTATTGTAGAGGATGTGGAGAAAAGGGATCACTCATCTACTGATGGTGGGAATATAGAATTATGCAGCCATGTGGAGGGCAGTTCTTTTGTCAAAACCTATAAAACTGTATGGTGCAAAATGTAAAACACTGACCCTGGTTAGTAGCAATGCTTCAATATTTGTACATTGATAGTAGCAAATGCAGTATATACATGTAAACTTTTATTAATAAGGGAGAGTGGGTGAGGGGGAAGTGTTTGGGTATATGGGAATCCCCTATATTTTCTATGTGACTTTCCTGTAACCTAGTTTCTTTGAAGAAAAAGTGAAAAAATAATACACTAGGGGAACACATGGAAGAAATTGTCACTGTTCATAAAACATAATAGGTCTTATGGTGATGAAAGACAAGTACAGATTTTTATTTTATTTATTTAATTATTTTTGTATTTTATTTATTTTATTTTATTATGTTTGTTTATTTTTTTGGTCTTGTTTTTGGGGAGGTTTTGTATCCAGAAGGCTCAAAACTGAGGCAGGGGAGAATCACTGGTGTAGGGCGTCAATGATGAGGGAATGTGTGGGGAGGGGTTCTCCTGGGGCATACATCTATGGCATGTGAATAAGTTCATGTTGGCATGGGGCATTGTCTCAGTGGTTGGAGACTCACACAATAAGCTTAAGAATATTGAATTTCCATCCTGGGAAGTCCTGCTACATTCTCTAATAGAGCAGCAAGTATCCCCTGAGTACATGGCCATTGCTTAGCAAAGGAGGAGAGACAATTTAGCCAGACCCTTGATATTGATAGCTGTACTTATGAACCTTCACTAGTGAATTTGAAACTTAGCCTATTATTATATATGCCTAAGAGTTACCTCCTGAAAGACTCCTTATTGCTCCAATGTGGCCTTTCTCTAAGCCAAACAGCATATAAACTCACTACCTTCCTCCTGGCATGGGACATGACTTCCGGGGATGAGTCTCCCTGGCACCAAGGGATTATTACCAAGTGCCCATTAGCGATGCATCTGGAAAAAGACCTTGATAAAAAGGGGGAAATATTAAATACAAATGAGTTTTTATGGCTAAGAGAATTTATGGTTATTAAATGATCAGAAGGGTTGTGGAACAGTTTGGAGGATAACTGAGAAATTTGAACATTCATTCTTATTTTAAATTCTAAAAGATTATTATTTTAAGAATTAAAAGTCTCAGATAATTATAACTAAATGATGTCCTTGCTATTTTGAAATTGAAAAGTGTTCTGTATTCACTTTAAATCTCTACAGAAAAAGAGTAGATTAAATGATAAAATATAATTGTAGTCTTATTGTGGAGGGAGTTGCTACACAGTGCATCATGGAAACATAGGCTCAGGCACAACTTTCAGCAAATGACCACTTTATTACTTACAACAGGACCAAATTTCCAGCATTGTGGCTGGTGTCTCAGGTAGGCCAAATGCTCTGGTCAGGGTTGGTGAATGGCAACTTTACATGCCCCACTTCATGTCAGAAAGTAGGGAACCTGTTCTGTTTGAGTGATCATTATTTATACACTCCAGGGTGAGGGAGTCCTGCCACTGAGAGTTTCTTCCCTGATAAGTATATGGGACTGCTAGTTCCTAGTTTCCAGGTTTAAGGTATGGTTAGGCTTTTTCATTACACCCAATAGCTCCCTCTGGTTGTGGAAAGGAAACAGGCTGAAATATCTGTGCACAACAGAAAACGAGGCAGTGGATGGGGGTGGGATAAGTGAGGGCTGAGTGATGACTGCTGAGCATGTGTCTGTGAATTCCCCTGCAACTATATCTTTAAAATTTAACAGCTCTGGTATTTGTGTTTATTTTTTCAGGAGGAGAATGTTTAGAGGGATTTGGTAGCAACTTATTTTTATCCTATTGAAATGGTATTAAAAACTGAACTTTAATAGAACATGGTTAATTACTCTATTAGCAAAAGGGATCAGATTAAGCACATATAGCTAGACAGCCAGCTGCTTCTAAACAATAAATCATGTCAAGATATGAACAGCATTTCTTTTCTTAAAAATGACAGAGAGTATAATGTTAAATTTCATAACTTCAGATATATGTACTGAATTTTTGTAATCAGTCATCTCAAAATGTAATTTTAGAACATATATTTTAAGGCAGACAAACTAAAAAAGAAGTGGGATTTTTTGTATGTTAACTTTCAAAATGTAGCACAAAGTTTACAATATTTGGGGTGGGGGAATGTTTTCCTTACAAATTAAATAAAACATAATGAATAGATAGTGCAAATTTCTCCAGAAGTGCATGCTTATTTTTGATAAAAATTCCTTTGACAGTGATTGATTTTTGGACTAATAGCATACTAAAATTCTTCAAAGTCATAAAAATTCTCATCTTAGAGTATCCGAGTGTGATAATAGATATAACCATCCACAAAGCATATAGAAATGTAGCATCTTTGAAACCTTTAATTAATATTTGTTTTTAAAAAATATGGCATTTTTAGAAGTGCTGTGAACTTTTTACAAGACTTAATAATTACTTTAATACATCTGAAATAAACTTTTTTAACTGATGAATTAAGGAAATTACTTTTGCCACTTAATAGCAGGCTTTTTTTCAAGCCTTTAAGATACTGGTAATTGGCAAAGTCCAGAAAATCATGCTTGTCAATACTGAATTAAATTAAAAGCAAAATCAATTCAAATAAATATCAGAAGCCAGGTCTTCTATACAAATATAAGAAAAATAAACAATTACATTTAAATTTATAGATGTAAAAGTACCTAGATTTTAAAAAAATATTTCTTAGAAACATTGTAAAATAGAATAAGACTTTAGGTCCCATTAGTTGTCAGGAGAAACAAGACATAGAATAACAAGGGAAGACAGGGATGTTATATTTAACTTTTTAAAGATGGTTACTATACCATCTTTTAAAAAGGTATATGAATATTGAGAATGTTTTGTAAAAGAGGAAACTAAAGTTAAGAAATAAACCCTAAACAGTGAGAACATTTGTCTGAAGAAATTCAAATAAATAATTTCAAGCCACTTGAATGGAATAAAAAGCGAAACAAGCAAATAAAAATTTAAAAACATAAAATAAAAACTTTGAGATCAAACTGGGCTCAAATTTTTCTGAAAGCTTAGAGAAAAGAAAATAAATAATGTATTTTAAATACTTTACAATTTTTAAAAATAATTAAATTGTAAAGGGTTGCATAGATATTTTTCCCCTTAAAGTAGCATCAGCCAGGAATACATCACCTGATCCTGCATAGAGGACCTTGAACACTATTGTGGACAAAGTGTCGTGGAGATGATGGTAAGTGCAAGCTAATCATACTATTAAATTCTAACTCAGCAAAGGTATGAGAACATTTAGTACTTTTAATCATGAAAAGTGTAGCATTTTAGTGCAAACTATGACCTTAGTTAATTGTGTGGCATTGAAGCCTACAACATTTAATTTTTCTGAGGCTTACTTCTCCTTTTTAACAAGATAATTGAGAAATTCAGGATTAGGGTTGGGAAAATGAATATATTGTTTTCAAGACAGCAGTTCAAGACAGATATTCTCAAGACAACATTTATCTCTCAGATACAAAATAGGTGTCACTCTCACATAGTATATACTTTTAAGGAGGCTAAGTTACTATATAACTTCAAAGAGGATAGTTACAATGAATTTAAAGGAAAATACTTCCACTCCACACCACAAGAAAATATGTCACAGTAGAAGTAATGGGAATACCCCATTCAACTATAATTGTATTATCTCCATTCCTTTATAATCAAACTTTCAAAAAAGGTTTTTACTCTTTCTTCCCTCTCATCCTGACCATGCCCACTGCTCTTATTAAAGTCATCAGTGATCTCCAAGTCACTAAACTCAATGGCCACTTTCTGGTCCTCGTTTTACTTGAACTCTTAATAATCTCTATTTTTAAAGAGTCTCCTCCCTTGACTTTTACATAATTATGTAAACTCCTAGATATATTCTTGGAATTCCTGAATGCAGTTTATATAAAAACCATGTAGAGATATATTTATACAGTGTGGTCATTTTGGGGGAAAAAAAACAAAAAGCAGAAAGTGGTTATTTTATTTTGTCAGAGCTTCTGTAGCAGCTGCTTAAACAACAGAACTTTATCATTTCATGGTTCTGGAGGCTAGAAGTTCAAAATCAATGTGATGACAGGGCCATGCTTCCTCTTAAAGGGGAGAGTCCACTCCATGTCTTTTCATGGGTTCCTGGTAAGGGGCTGGCAATCCACGATATTCCTTTTGGCTTGTGGCAATATAACTCAATTTCTGTTTCTGTCACATGGCCATCTCTCTTTCTGCCTCTACCTCTCTTATTGACTGCATTCAAATTTCCTCTGCTTATAAAGACACCAATTGTTACTGGATTAAGAGTCCACCTTAATCCAGTTTGGCCTCATGTTAAATAATAACTTCGTCAAAGATTTTATTTCCAAATGGGGTCACGTTTACCTAACTGGGGATTAAGACTTGAACATATCTTTTGGGGGACTCAATTCAGTGTCTTCAAAACAGTGATTATCAAGAAAGTTCAACCATCTACTAGAATGATCTACCAGGGAGTCTTTTCTTTTCTGAATTTGCCACAAACAAGAGTATTATCTCAGCCCTGTAGGCTTTAAAGCCTGATTTTCCAGTCTTCACAGAGCAGTTTATTCTTAGTACAAAGCTTATGTCTGTTCTTTAATCACTTTTCTAATACATTGATTGGGAAAGAGAAATATTAACTGCAGAGGGGAAAAGCACCTCAGACCCCTTTAATCTTTTTTACCTTCTCCAGAATGTAAGATATGTTGGGAGTTAATTTTAAATAGAACATTAGTTTTTAACCTTAACAGAGCAAATTGTTGCCAAGATGATTGGCTAGTCACATCTTCCATTCTTATTTTCTCCTGTTGTCTTTCTAAAGAGAACACTAGAAATACAATGGGAATTTCCTCTCTGATTTAAGCAAAAAAAATAAATAAATAAAACATAACAGTGTGACAGTTTGATGGTGGAAAATTATATCCATGGAGCTAATCCATTCCTGTGGGTGTGAAACTTATTGGTGGAAACTTTTGATTAGATTACTTCAGTTAAGGTCCTGTTGACAAGATTACTTCAGTAAGTCATGATCCAGGGTGAGTCTTAATCCTCTTAATGGAAATCTTTATAAACAGGATGAGTATGGGGAGAGAGACAGAAAGGAACACCCTGTAGAGAAGAAAGGCACAGGAGCTCAAGAGGAACCCACAGAAGTTGAGAGAGAAATTCACCAGAGCAAGAAGCTGAGATCAATGGAACCCAGGGAAAGAGAACGCTACAGAAAGAGCAGCCAGAAGCTGAAAGCAGCAGAGCCTGGAGGTGAAGGCAGAGACAGGCAGATACCACCATATGCTTTATCATCATTGACAGCTGGTCTTTGGGGAGAGAGATTATGCTTTGATTTAGATACTTTTCTCAGCCTTGGAACCGTAAGCTTGTGAGCCAATAACTCCTCATTGTAAAAGCCAACCCATTTCAGATATATTACTTCTGGCAGGGTTTAGCAAACTAGAACAACCAGTTATACTAAACAACCAGTTATACTAAAAACATTATGCTACAGGTTTGATTTTAAAAATAGTCTAGAATTATAGTTGAGAACTGGTTTCAAGCCCTTACTGTAATTTTTTTTCCTCTATTACATTGGCAGTACACTTCAATTGTCAGAGCATCAATTTCATTACTCGTGCAGTAAGGATAAGAATACTCAGTCTGAAACCTCCAAAAAGCAAATAATATTCAGCTGAAATAAAGTATGGGATGCCATATATTACCTAGAAAAAAATATACAAACCTGACATTACTTTTTCCCCAAAGAAAAATCAATTGCCACCATCTCAAAAACGGTCCTAGAGTTCACTGTTAATTCTTTAGTAACTAACAACACCCCTGAAAAATCACATAGAAACTTTCTATCCATTCTCCTTAAAAAAATTACTACCCACATTAAAAGGATGAAAGTGTTCTCCTAACTCCTTACTTATTTGCCCAACAACCTTCTTATTTCGGTCATTAAATTCTTATAACTGTTTCCATTAAAAGATACTTTTAGTTAAAACCTTGTTCTATGTAAATCTATTTCCACAAAAAAATTTTAGAGCCATAGAACCTATGAAAATTTTTCACAATGCCTTCTAAAATAAAGTTAAATAAAAATGCAAGCAATTATAAGGGTTTTCATATCCAAATTGTAAGGAAATTGAGAATTATTAAGGTTTCAATATCTTACAAAATACCAGGAAGAAATAAAAATGTTTACTTCTTATTTAATGTCACAAAAAGGCATTTTGATTATGGCTAGTTAATATACTGTCAAATAAACTATTGTTTTCTCATAAAAGATACATGTGGTAATGCAGAAGATAGCCCTAATATCCAAAATAATTAAGGATAATTATTTTGAGATTCATAAATTGCCTCTATATTTGTATTCAAGTTCAAGTAAGATTAGGGAGAAGGGCTTGTGGACTATATAAGTGTCCATACAGTCATTGATTACAAGTATACCTTGTTTTATTTTGCTTCTCTTTATTGAACTTTACAGATATTGCATTTTTTACACATTGCAGATTTGAAGGTTTGTGGCAACCCGGTGTTGACTATGTGCTCACTTTGTGTCTCTGTGTCACATTTTCATAATTCCCCAAATATTTCAAACTTTTCATTATTATTATATCTGTCATGGTGATCTGTGACTTGTAACTTTTGATGTTACAATTGTAATTGTTTTGGGGTGCCACAAATCATGCCCATATGACAGCCAACTTAATCGATATATGATCTATGTGTTCTGGCTGCTCCACCAACCCGTCATTCCCCTTCTCTCTGCCTCTCCTTGGTCCTCCTTATTCCCTGTGACACAACAATATTGAAATTAGGCCAATTAATAACCTTACAATGTCTTCTAAGTGTTCAAGTGAAAGGAAGACTCAATCAATGTGGTGAACATTATTTTTGTCTTATTTTAGGAAATTGCCACAGCCACACCAGTCAACAGCATCAAACTTGAGACAAGACCCTCCAGCAGCAAAAAGATCATAAATCACTAAAGGCTCAGTTGATGGTTAGCAGTTATTAACAATAAATATTTTTTAATTAAGGCATGCATTTTTTTTTACATAATGCTACTGTACTCTTAATAGCATAAACATGGCTTTTATATGCACTAAGAAATCAAAAAAATTGTGTGATTTGCTTTATTGCAATATTATTGCATTGTCTGGAACCAAACCCTCAACATCTCTGAAGTATGCTTGTATACATTTGTTTGTTTTTATAGAATTGAGCACATTCTTATATAAAGGTAGTAATGGAATAAGTAGGTATTATATAGCACACCTCTTCAATAGGAGTAATTTAATTTCCAAGGTGACAAATGATCTTATCATAAGTGAATAGACAATTTCTTCTCTGAAATAAATGGACAGGACAGCTTTAACTAATTGAAATAATTATTCTTTAAAAATCACAAGTGTTGAATAAAGTTAATTTTCTCTGTTTTAGTGTCTTGGTTGAAAATGGCATAAGAAAATAGTGCCATCTTTAGGTAATTTTAAATTGTTTAAACTCCTCAGTAAGGAAATATAAATAGTGTAATTTTAGAACTATATATATATGTAAATTTCCATTGATTTACACAGTAATGGTAGATTATTAAAAATACAGGAGTCTTTACTCCCCCATCTTAGTAAAGGGCAAGTACATAACAAAAATAATATTTTTGTTTATTAGTATTTCAGAGTTTTGTAATAATGTTTTAAAACTATTTAACAAGCTACTACTCTAATTATCTTTTGACTATTGTCTATTACATACTGTGCTAGATACGTCCTCTGCATCCTGGGGACATACTTCTCTTTAGGTCCAGAATGATTGCAACCACCCACTTCCTGATAATAACCTCTCAGAACATCCTTAGTATTATTCTTTTATAACTCAGGCTAAAAATTATGCCTAGTTCTTAGTATCTCAAAAATAAAGATTCATCTCTAGAATAGTTTGAGTTCTGTCATTCCTTAAAGTTTCATATACCCTTTCATGAAAGTTAAAAGCTTTTAATTTATCTTGAATCTCATGGTTATGAAAAATAAGAATTTGTAGGTTTGACACTTTATTAATATCTAATAGAAACCCATAAGGGAAGTTTGGGAAAGACAATCTTCATGGACCTTGAACATTCCTTTATATTTTTACTAATGCACCCAAGAATTCAAGGCTCTGACTACTCTTTAGTCAAGCTGTTTCTCATGATTGTGCTGGCAGTGAACAAATTTGAGACATTAGATTAAGTCATCATCCAGAAGAAGATCAGGCTTGCTTCTGCTTACCATAAAAGCAACGGTTCCCCCAAGGTCAATGTTCTCCTATTATAGCTCACTGCATGTGAGGGCAACCCTAATGGACCCTTTACCTGGCCTCCAGGGGAATTAGGGGGCTTGGGGAATGACACAAACCAATATGAAGCTCCAAGTACTACTTTTGCTCTGACTTATAGAGTCCTTTGTCTCTTACACACAAGTTTCCTGTCTTATGCCCACATCCATGAAACAGTAATAGGCTAACTTATTAGGCTGTAAATAGGATAAAATTTCAGATTTTGCACAACTCTTGATAGCTAGATATTAGCTTACTTTCTTTCCTTTTGTTTCTACAGTTGAAGCAGTGGATAGGTAAATGACTCTTGTAATTCTCAAGTAATATTTTTTTCTTCCTGTGTCCATATAATTTTCATGGATTTTGAAGAGGTTCTGAGACAAGAAGCAATGATATCCTCTTGTAATGCTACATATAACACCTTAATATTCAAAATATACTCACTACTTACAACAGGAGAAAAATAGCATTATATTTTTTGAAAGATTTGAAATACTCAGCAAAAAGAATTTGATAGTTTTACAAGGATCATCATAATGAAAAATATTGAATTTAATAAAAAGTTTGGCTGAGTTACAAATGTGGAAATTAATAAATGGAACACAATAAAACTAGAATGTATTGTGAGTATGGTGGTTTATAAAATAATTTCAAAAGGCAAGATGAGATTTTATTCACCTATAAATTAATATAAAGTTCCTTACATTTATTAGCCTTTGTTCATTTAAACTGCAATATTCAATTAGAGAGCTTGGCACACATCTGAAAATTATTATAAATATGCTTTGTGTTCAGATATTTGGTCTTTTAGTTAAAATTAACCATTCCTTTAAAATCTTGACTTTATACAACTCTACAGAGATTCATTAATGTAGAAGTTTGATTCTTCTAGGAGGTTTATACTTAAAGAACTCATTTCACCTAAACTTACTACAGGTTGTATAGCGAAAAGGAAAGATATATGAAATGCATTTGTCTCAGTTTGTTGAATTGATAATCACCCAGGGGAGAAAAAAACAAACACTTGTATGCATTTACTGTTTATGTATGTGTGAATTTTATGTATTTGTGTTTGCATGTATGTAAATACAATTTAGATACACATTACAGCAGATAAATGGTTACATTTTAAATGGAGTAGATCTTAAACACTAATACTGATGAATAGATAAGTTTTCATTTCACAAATACTTTAAATATTCTTTTTATCACTGCATGATATTACTTAACATTACTAGTAAACTTCGTACCTACTAATCACTAGGTTTTCATTCTGATCACCCAAATGTCTTAAGCCATCACATTGAACAGAAAATTTGTATTGAAATTACATCATAAGAAATTTATGTTCTCCAACAGTGAGTGAAAAGGTATTTTAATATGGAAAATATCTTCAGAACATTTTGAATAAGCAATTGAAAATTTTTACAGACAAAATGATGAGATGGCTTTACTGATCAGATTATCTATTTGCGTATTTAAAGGTGTTTAAAACTCAGCTTTTGATATAATCTGATAAAAGATGAGCGTATTTCTGAGTGAAATTCAAATAGCAAAGAAGAAAAGATTGAGCATTTCATAGTTAGAATTTCCAAATTAGGTTTAAAGTAAAAGATCTACAAAAAATCTGGAAGAGCTATCCTCACCACCCTGGAACATCATCTATAATATGGTTTTCAACAACCAACCAAGTCTATGGGGTATTCTGACAAAAATTTATTGGTGTTTACTTTGTGTTGTGATCTAAGACATGTCATTCAACATAAAAAGGAAGGCAAAATGATACTACTGGAAAAAATCCTACACTTATCAGAAAATGTGAATTCTAATTCCAAATCAGCCTAATTACTATATGACTTTGAGATGTTCTTTTCACTTTCAGGACTTTGGTTTTGCTATCTGTAAAATTAAGGTAATATAATTTCCAAAACCCTTGCTATCCCTAATGCTTGTTATCTGCATAGTTAGGCATTGTGACTATAGGCATTAGGCATACAATGGTGACCTAGATATGCCTTTGTGGAGTGGTATAACTAGTCTAAACATCCTTTATGAAAGAACAGATGAGAATAAGAGTGTTAGATTTCGGTTGAGCCCCTAGAAATGGTAGGATGGAAGGCATTGCAGGTGGAGGGAAAACCTATCAAAGAGCTGCCCTTCGATGATGAGGCAGAATGGAGGGGTGTGTGTGATATTGTTGTCAATGGTGATGGTGGTTGTTGACTTTAGGTTTTAAACAGACACTTGAAGTTGTTTGTAGGTTAAGGGAACAGATAAAAAGGGAATAATAAAACATAAATTGAAAAAGTTGGTCTTGGAAATGCTCTTTATCTGAGTTAGGAGGAAACTATAATGATCAAATTAAAGCAAGGTAAATAAAGTTGGAATGTTTGGATGGAAAAAGTTGAGGGAATTTAGATTTCTAACACCATACATTGCATAGATTTCCATATGACATGGCATAATGAGTAGGAATTATTATACATCATTCAACTGAAAAGTTAGCTCTAAAATGAGATATTTCTTTAATTTGTAATTCTTGTTTTTCTTACTACCATAACAAAAACATATAGACAAATCTAAGAGAAGAAGGAAGTTATCTTACTACAAATAACTCATAAACATTGAAAATTATCTTTTAGTGTTCATTGATTTGAGTCTTCAAGTGATTTTTTAATGAAGATTGTATGGTTGAGTACCTGAATCTTTTTTATTGTTGTGATTCTATGTCTTTATTGTTGCTCTTATGCTGTACTTTTGGTTTATTTTTCCTCTAACTAGAAAAGAAGAGTAAATAGTTTTGTATAAAGCAATTTCTTCCATAGAGTTTCAACACAGGACTCTTTAATGTACAATTTCTTACATTAGGTTCAACTTTTAGTGTTTATAGGTAAGAAAAATGTGCTAGTGAAGGATTATGAGAAGATGTGGTGCATTACAAAATTGCATTATGACCTACTATTTTGGGCCAAATCAAGTTCAACAATAGCCTTGCTTAGGTCTTGTCTGTATTACCTTTTCCTTTCAGAACTCTATTACTTGTCTAGAAGAGTATTGACTTTGAAGGGCAGAAAGCTGCATCAATAGTTGTTTCTGAGCATTTTGCTTGTTTCTCAACCTTGTGTGCATTTGTGGTAGCAATATATATATATATGCATATGAATAAGGCAAATTGTTTTTGATAATATTTTGCATAAAAGTGCACAGTAAGTGTTTTACAAAGAAAATATTCAGCTACACTTTTTCTTTTTTGAGTTGCTAAGCAGGAATCCATGGCATTGATTGATGCATCATTTTGAAATCTGCAAAGGTCTTTATCGTTTTAGTTATGAATATGTATGAAAAATCAGTTTTAGTAACTGTGCTATTAGAGATGGTCTGGGACTATAATTCAATAGTAATTTCTTTGAAAGACAAAGGAACTTGAATTACAATAGAATAAGTGTTGATAGTTGAATATCTTTATTGAAAAACAGGTTTTTGTATTCAGGCACATTTTCAAATGGTGACAGTGAAGAATGACTAAAGCAGGACATACTTAGAGATATGTCACCTCTTAGTTGAATTACTGAAAATTATATACTTTACTATTCTGTCCACTTGTTTCACTTTAGTTATATAAATTTTAAAAATCATCAAAAGCACAACACTATGACATTTTTGTAAAAGAATATCATGCCATGTTTCTTCTAATATATATTCTTTATATATATGAAGAAAAGCCTGATTGGACAACAGAGTATATATATTGAAAGTATTAAATGTTAGTTGTAATATGAGAAGTCCTTGAATTTTGAATCCTTTTTTTGTGGCTAACAACACATTCTCTTTCTTTCTCTTGCTCTCTCTCTCTCTTTCTCTCTCTCCACACACACAAACACACACACAGACAATGTTGTGCAACCAGGCTTTTTTTCTTTACACCTATATGCTTTGCTTTCAATATTAATTTAAGTAAGCAATGTTCAAGTTAATTAGAGAATGTAAACACAGGAATCTTCAGCTCTACTCTTCAAAAAAGATTATTATCATGGTTAAAATGATAAAAATCCTGATGATTTGCGTCCACAATGTATTTCCTATTTTGAGGTTTTTGCTGTTGTTGTTTGTGGTGGTTTGTTGTTTTTTGTTTTGCTTTGAACTAATTAAAATTTATTTGATACAAACACAAACCTACATACACACAAAAATGTCCAGATCTGAATCTCAGAGAACACCTTCAGTTAAAATCTCTATACTAAAAATCTTTTCTCTACTAATGCACTATTGACAGAAAAAATGATAAATTATGTTTATAGAATAATGGATCATTTTATTGCTTTCTGTTTTATATAGCAGAAATATTATTTACTGGAATTATTCATATAATGTGCCACATATAATAATATATCAAAGTAGAAAAACTTCCTACTCACATGCTCACATCATGATAGAAGGGGGAAAATGGATCTTTTTGTTGTGGAATTTCCAGGCTTTTTTTAAGGTAAACAATTTTAAAAATAATGAAAGAAAACATATAGTCATATATCAGGGTAGTCAAGGTGAAGAACACTGTTATACATCCACTCAGAGAGATAAGCAGCATTTTTTGCCATGGCTGGGCCAACTACATTGCATCTATTATTTAGGAAACAACATAAAATGTTAGAGCTACATAATGGAAAACTGTAAATGAGTCAACCTTCTTGACACTCAGACTCTCAGGCACCAGGTTAATGTCACAGAGGTCAGCATTCAGGGAAAGGAGCCAGATGCAGTATCTGAACTACACTTTCTGAAAGAATACAGCTGAGAGAGAAAATAGAGCAGTTTAGGAGGCCATGAGAATGTAATTTATGATAGTATTGCAATGTGTCAGTTGTGGCCTATTCTGACTAAACAAGTATCATAGAACTTCATTTCATCATTCACAGCAATTAACAGCAATTAAAATTACAGAATATATCATCGGAACATTAAAAAATATATACTCTTGTCAAACAAATCTAATTAATTTTCCAGTACTGCTGTTTTTTGTCTTATGTACATATACAACTTTTAGCCTACTCTTGTCTCCTAATATCATATGAGGTTTCTTTTATTTACATATAATTCTTAAATGTTATCATTTATTGTACACCTGCAAAAAGTTTAAATGGTAAATTTATATTCACATTTACAGTCAATCCAAAAGCAAAATTGCAACTGAGTTTTTATGTAATTATAACTTATTTCTTAATTTAAATAAAGGTATTGCTTATTCTTTATTATTAGATATCAAGTCTAATAAGAGGGTTGGCACTATAATTTAACTTTTATTTAATGATATCTGAGGATAAAAACGGTGACTTTCTGCCATAAAAATTAATTTAAATATACAATAGAAAAGAAATAAATTTAAAAAATAGAAAACAAAGTAATCCAGATTGTTAGTGGCTCTAAAAAGATTGTATGCTAATTTTGCATGAGTTAGTTGAATACAATTTAACTTGTGTAGTGCCCACACAAGCTTGCTTAATTTTTCCAAGTATGCATCCAGATCCTCTGCAGGAAATTTCAGTTGATACATCAGAACAGGTGGAACTTAAAAAAAGTAAAAACAATTTCTAAATTGACCGAAATCTTATGACCTATAATTTATATGTGATCTTGTATGATATGCTGATACTTTTGGGATATTACCTTGGACCAAAGAATGCCCCTCACAGGGTTCCCTTGGCTCATCAGCTACTTTATCCACCAGAATCACTGGCTTTGAGTGTTCAAGAAAGACATTCTGCAGTGATTCGTGTGCCAACTTCTTGTGCACAATTCTAATTGGTGCACTGCCTTGTAGGATGCAGAATGTTTTCTAGACAAGTATGTGGTCTTGTCTATCTACTAGATCAAACACTGGTCCATGAAGACTGAAACAGACGTACGGTGGAGTTTTGCATTACTGTTGCTAAGGACTTACTCTAAAACAGTTGTTTTCCTCTCCCTCTAGGCTGCAGAGCTTCTTCTTGACTAATTTAATTACTTAAAATAAAGGAATATTGTACATCGATGAACATAAAATATTTCCACTGAACTGAAGACTGAGACTGACTACCATTTACTTTTTGAGTCTCTAAATCTAAATGTGGGGTTAGGTGAATTTAGAGAAGGTGTGGGTCACAATTTGAGCTAGGGTGATTTATCCTGGTTAGTAGGCAGTGGTCAAGCTTAGAGGACAGCTATCATGACCCAACAAACACAATGATGCAGTAATATAGATTTTGTTCACTTCAACAAGCAAACAATCCTAACCAATGTGGTACTGGCTCTACTCAAAAGTAATAGATAAGAGGTGAAAGAGGGAAGTAATATTTATTAGTTATAATAACAGCTATGTGAACAGATGCAGATATGTGGGGGACAAAAACGATCACACATTCCTAACTTACTACTGATGTATCTGATGATTAAAAATAAGACCATTATGTGTACATATAATATTCCCAGATTAGGTGTTTACTTTTTTCAAAATTCTATTCTCACATTATTGTTTATAGCTAAGGTGCCCACTAGGATACCACTCACCACATGTGGCCATTGAGTATGTGAAATGTGGTTAGTGTGACTGAGGAGATGAATATTTAATTTTCATTAATTTAATTTTAACTTTATAAAGTAATGTAGTATAATTTTTTTCTGTTAAACACAACTTTATTTTAGCGGGATTATTTAACGTCAGTTATTGAAAATCTTGCATCTTATTTAATATGTACTGTAAATGCAAAATATATATATCTGACTTGAAAAAAATGTATCATCTCGTTAATTGTTTATATTTATTACAATTAGGAAAGACGTTTTGATTTCATTGAATTAAATAAAATATGTTATTAAAATTAATTTTACCTGGGGACTGGATCTAGCTCAAGCAGTTTAGTGCCTGCTTCCCATGTACAAGGTCCCTGATTCGATTCCCAGTGTCTCCTAAAAACAAATAAACAAACAAACAAATGAAGAAAGCAGCTCTCATTGGGGACTGGATATACCTCAGTGGTTGAGTGCCGGCTTCCTATGTACAAAGACCTGGGTTCAATGCCCCGTACTTCAAAAAAAAAATTAATTTTATAGTTGCTCTTATTGTTTTATTTTGGCTACAATAAAATTGATATTATATATGTAGCTATTTATCATATTTATAGGGGAAAATGCCAGTATAGAGGGTGTTTATTCATTTATTAAATATTGAAAATGAACAATTAAAGGAATGGTATTACTCGAAGATTCTGGGACTGAGTCCAGCCTCTGCCTAACTGCTTCCTTCAATTAATGGCTAATAAATATTCATTTGGTTTGCCAGTCACATAATGTTGACTGGAAAGCAGTGTGGTCACATTTTTAAAAAATGTAGAGATACCTGTTTACTCAAAGTATCTTATATAAGTAGTTATATCATTCTTTAAAAAAAGATACTGAACTTGCCTTAGAGAATTCTGTACTTCAATAAAAAGATTTAGAAATCGGTGGTTCTTCAATTATGTTTGGTGTGTTACAATTTTATTCATCTCGACAGGCAATTTTGCCTGCAGGTATTGACCAACAGTTACATCCATCGCTAGCATAAATTAGACCTAGACTTCTTAAAATTCAATTTATATTCAAAGCTTGGCCAGAATCAGATGTGCTGCCCTCATTATCCTTACTTTTTGCTGTTTGTTTATCTACCTAAATGTTCTTTAATTTTATTTCTAGTGGTATACATGATCAATATTGATGGTGAAAAATATATTTCAAAATAATAATATCATACAGTTGAATATATTGCATTTTTATGGAAATTTTCTTGAAGGCAATTTTTCTTAACAAACAATAATCTGTACTTGTTTCCTTATAATATGTTGAATTTCCTGTTTGTATTTGTGTCATGTGTATATTACCATAATTAATTTTGCTGAATATTACACAAGCCACAAGTATTTGCATGAATATCATTAAAACATCAGATTACATGATTTCAACACAGCAGGTAGCTACATTTTGGTTTGTTGATAATGTTTTTCATCTTACTTATATGGCAAAATCAGGAAATATTTCATTCTTTCATCATTTTCATAATGCCACTGCACTGAGCAAACATAGAAATCTTTTGCATTTTTTCTGTCCTCAGGGAACTCAAGTTTACAATTTTAATGAAGAAAAATGTACCTTAACTTCTTCTTACCAATGTTTTCTTAGTTATATAGTATTATAAGGATAAAATTTAGGCATTAAGTGGCTACTTTTGTGGTCTATAAACTCCACATGCATTTTTGAAGCAAAAAGGAAAATAAAAGTAATACATTGCTCTTTTATATTTTTACATGAGTTCAAATTTAACACTTTTTTAATTTAGAAGACCCCAGTTGCTTTCAAGATGAAAGTGAAGTGTCTGAGAGAATTTCAAACAGAAAAAAACCTGCTAAATAGCAGAATCAATGAAACCAGCT
This sequence comes from Cabassous unicinctus, assembly GCA_029593785.1. Taxonomy (NCBI): domain Eukaryota; kingdom Metazoa; phylum Chordata; class Mammalia; order Cingulata; family Chlamyphoridae; genus Cabassous; species Cabassous unicinctus. Next base: position 27,670 of record JAQZBX010003150.1, read on the forward strand.
TGCCCCATCTTGCTATATGATTCAGCATGATTATCTTCCTCTCATCTTTCAAAAAATGTTTTTCATCACCTCATTTCTTCATCTAACTCTTGGTCATATATGTTGTCTTATTTTCTGAGCATTGCTCATACGATAGCTCCTTCAGCAGTCTATATTTTCAGGTATAGAAGGTTTGCTGCTTATCAAATTACAGAAAGTTTAAGGAAAATTGTGTATTTATTAAACCAAGTGTTATTTGGAGAATATCACTCTTTCTCTGAAGGCTCAATAAAGGGGGAAAAAAGAATCCTTAAATTTGGAGATATTATTAGTAAAACATTACTTTAAAACAACTTTAATTCCATCAATGAAAATATGCAAAAAGATAAATTCTATCAATGCTAGAAAAGTTTTTCAAATGAAAAAATAAAATTCTTTGAAAGATTTTTTTATATCACAGTGAATCAAATCCTGTTATATTCAAAGAAACACAGATAATATATATTACCTTAAAATGTGGGTTACCACAATAAATAAATAATATGGTTATATACATCTACATCCATGTGTATATATACACACACAAATATATATTCATACATATATCTGTGCATATATATTACATGTATGTGTGTGTATATATGTTACACATATAGTTACATACATACATATATATATTACTTTCACTTAAGGGAATGTTTCATATTGATTTTTATTATGGAAGATTAGGTGTCTTTTAATGTAAATGAGAAAATTAACTTTTGACTATAGGAGCACATTTATGGAAATAAAAATGATTTTTTTCCTTAAAATAGTCTAAATTTTAATAATACAATTTTATTAAAATATTAATTATTATTATATATTATCTTTTGATATTATTGTATAATAACAAATAGTTATTAAGAATGCTAAGCTATAAGAACTTAATTTACTTGGGGTAGATTCAACCATCATATTCAGAGATAGACTAGAATTTAAATGAAGTGTCATAACTCCTAGTCCTTTCCACTCTAAGATGCATCTTTCAATTCCATGCACTGAAAGACAATATAGCATTTAATTCTGCAATCATTACATGCTTAAAGACCATAGCATGAACAATTCACAGTATCATCAAGGGGCTGTGATCCTCAAAACCTAGTCTCTGGAATACTCCAACTTTTAGAGCAGAGGTTCTTAACCAGGAGGAGTCCATGAACTTGAATTGAAATTCAAAAACATTATTCGTGTGGGGACTTGTTGGTTTGAGTGTGATGTATTTATTAAATAATACACAATATAGAGTGGACTTATTAAGGAGTCTGTGGTTTTCTCCCATCTGGCAAAGGGGTCTGTAGAACAGAAAAGGTTAAGAACACCTGCTTTAGGGGTTGGAGACTGAACTGTGATATGAATGGCACCAACTGAAGTTGAGCATCACACTTCCAGAAACATTTCTGGTTGACTTGGGAATAACTAGTAAAGGAGACTGAAAAAAGATTGCAGAGATAAAAAGATATCAGAAAAGGAAGTGTTATGTCACTCATAATCAAACCAGGAAAAAAGAATATTTGATGTGGAATAACTCAAAGTAGCATGTGGTTGTAGGTGATGAAAATTGTTGAGTAGCTACTGTGGAGATGAGGTTAGAGTCATGAAGCTGCTACCACACCTGAAGGAAGAAGGCAGTGTTATGGGTCATCTGAAACTGGGAGCATCTAATAGGATTTGGAACTATGAAGTTCCTGTCCATTAGGAAGTTTTTGGGTTTTATTATTTTTCATTGTCAATATTGTCCTTGAATGCACACTCGAGGTGTTCTGGATCACAAGTTATCATTATTTGTTAAATTTTTTTTAAAGATTTATTTATTTATTCGTTTATTTATCCCCCCTTACTGCTTGCGTTCGCTGTGTCCATTCGCTGTGTGTCCTTTACGTGCGTTCGCTGTGTCCATTCGCTGTGTGTCCTTTACGTGTCTGCTTATCTCCCCCTCGCTGTGAGGTCCTGCTGCATCAGCCCACCGCACCGCGCGGGCCAGCCTGCTCTAACAAGGAGGCCCCGGGAAGCGAACCTGGGGCCTCCCACATGGTAAACGGGGGCTCTATCGATTGAGCCACACCCGCTTCCTGCTGTGAGGTCTTACTGCATCAGCCTACCCCGCCGCCGCGCGGGCCGGCGGCCTGCCCTCACAAGGAGGCCCCGGGAAGCAAACCCGGGGCCTCCCATATGGTAAACGGGAGCTCTATCGATTGAGCCACACCCGCTTCCTCATTATTCGTTTAAAAAGCAAATAATGACCATGTGTTTCCTAACATTTGAGTCTTAGCCCTGGAGCAACGTGATTGTAAAACAATTCAAAATCCCTATGTATTCAAACTTTGTGTCACAAGGAAAGGACAGTGGATTTTATTTGTTAATATACAAGACAGAGACAGATGACCTTTAACCCTCCAGAAAACAGAGAAAACAAATAGACAAAAACAACTTTTGTTCCTTAGAGACAGTATGGAAAGGATCCTGGGTTCTCATCTAACTTTTCAGAATATAAATACATCTTTCCACAAGCCAGATAAACCCTAGGAGTCTCTGGCTTTTATGACCTAAACATATCTCCAAGGTCTGGATTTCACATCTTATGAAATATAAATACCGAGGGAGATAGTGCTCCAATCTTTCAGGTACCTTAGAGCTTAATCTAAAGTCTTAGTGCAGGCTATAACTTCAGCAATTTCAAATCAGAGCAATAACTAGACAAATGGCTACAAACCTGATTCTTACAATATGTGGAAAGTGAAATATTCATAGGAAGTGAAAGCAAATTTTCTCATCTTTAAATCATATACATTTCCATATCTCAGGCACTAGGGCTTTCTACAGGAGTACTGAGAAATCCAGGAAAGTTTTATTTCCCAGCATAAATGGTAGAGCCAATAATACCAAGGTTATCACCAGAAGCAAAAAGCATATCCTGATTTCTCTTTTCTTCTTTTCTTCCAGTTTTAAACTAATATCTCCCAGGACCTCAAGAAAGACAGCCTCCAGGGATTTGCATCCAGTGATACAGAGAACAGGGGAAAGTTATTCTTGAAGTAGATAAAGGAAGTGTTTGCTCTGTAAGTGTCATGGGGCAAAAGTATGGGTTCAAAAAAGAATACAAGAGATTGGTGTCAAGGAATACAAACAATTTTCTAGGAAACTTTTATTGTCATATGTAACATTTACAGGACAACAAAATGTTTTATGCTAATGTTAATGATATCATAAAAATGAAAGATGATGATTCAGGAAAGAGAAGACAGAATTTCTTGAGCTATGTCTTTGACTAGAAGAGAAAAAATAGTCTTTTAGCTCTTCATACTAGCTAACAGAAGAGAAGATCTGTTTTTGGGCACTGATGTTGGTGGGTGTTGCTAATGTATGCTTTCATTCTCTTTGTTCATAAAATATACTTTCTGCCTAAAATATACTTTCCTCTCTTTCCACATGTCCAGTCAATTCCATCTTAGCTGGCTCAAACCCCACTTGCTGCTGTCCCATTGATAGAGTAACATTACCTTACTCCTGAATTCCAATAGTAAGTATAATATATCATTAAGTAATGTCATTAAAAAGAGCATGGAAACAAAAATATGCTAAAATAAATTTGTATTGGCCCATGTGTTTCCCCTATTATTTGCACTATATTGATCATTTCAAATTATGGCAAACCTGTATGTAAAGCGAGTTGCTATATGGTATATTGTGGGTACACAGGCTCAGACACAAAAGAAACTTTAGGCAAATGACCACCTTATTACTTGCACAGCACAAAGGGTCTATAAAATCAGAAGAGATCCCATCGTGGCTGGTCTCCTAGGGAGAGCAACTGTTCCTGTCAGGGTCAGTTGATAGGAGCTCTTCATGTCCTCTTTGCCTCAAAGAAGAGTAATAAATGTGCTCTCCTAGGGCAGGGAATTTATACTCCAGGGAAAGGGCTGCTACCACTGAGCAAAAAGCATGTATCAAGCAAGCTTTTGCTGAGTTGTTCCTTGATAAGCACCTGGGGCTGCTTTTTTCTGGTTTTGGGTTCAAGGTACAGTCAAGCCCTTCTATTAGACCTAACATCTCTCCCAAGCTGTGAAATGGAAATATATTAAAAAATCTGCATGCAAAGAAAAGGAGGGGAGGTGAGCAAGTTCTGGAAGATGGCTGCTGAGCAGGTCCATGACTTCCCAGCACTGCAAAGAATTCTGATCACTGTTTACAATGGTAAAAAAATAAGAAGGATATGAATAAAGATGATTTTATAATCTTTGTATGTGTTTTTATATAATTATTATTGCTGATAAATTTTAAGTGGAGGAATAATAAGAATGAAGTACATGGGGAAGACCAGAAATGAGCTTCTCTTCATAGGTAGATGTCAATTACAATATATAGGTGGGAAGTGCTGGATTTCTTTAATCAGAAGAAGAATCTCTTATTGGTTCAGGGAAATGTATTAGGTTTTATAAGTATCTAAAAGATACATTGCAAAAGTATAATGATCTGAGAATAAATCAATGATATAGCAAAGTAAGAAAAAGCCAAAAGAGAAATATGAATTTACATCATTTCATTTCACTCATTGAAATCAGCCTCCAATGTGA
>JAQZBX010003150.1:32361-67106 GCA_029593785.1 Cabassous unicinctus
CCTTTAGAAGAAATTTTCAGGAATAAATGTGAACAATGCTTTTTATTTGCAGATTAACTTTAAAGCCAAACCTTCCAAGATGAAATACCAGTATATACACTCACGGTAGGATATTTAGGAATCTGAATCCATAAATTTCACAACTACCCCAATCTTTCTTCAGTAGCCTCGAATATAATCCTTTCCATTTTGCATTATACCAAATTTGAAGTAAAAGTCTCATGTTTCATTAATTTAAAATGTCATCAAGTAAAAATAAAACACTCCATTTATTTAATAACACTTACGGGGGATAATGAGGAAAAATACTTTAAACATTAAGCTATATATGTTTTTTATTAAGCACTGGTTTGAAAATAAATTTTAAGCACACAGATATAATTTGTCATACATCTGTTCAATAGCTTTAAAAATTTAGGTCATAACAAATTATGCTAAATCCAGACATATCTCTGTTATTGTTTTTTCCACAGGTAATTATTATTATAAGTAAGATTAGGAAGCTCCCAGACCTTTCTTTTTTGTTTAATCTGTAGGTTTTCATAAATGTAAAATAAAGAATTCTGTTTGATGACCTTTTAAAAATAGACTGAAATCCTGCATATATAGCATGAATATATACATACATTCATGTATTTGTTTTTTATTTAATATATTTCTGATATCTTCAAGTTGATGTGTATAGATCCAGTTTACTCTAAGATTATTTAGTTGTGCTACTTTTTATCTATATCTTAAATTATTTCTATTTATGTTGCTTTTTGAATTTTTCCTATTTTTAACAACACAACAATGGATTTGCATGGAAATATCACCTTCTGTAACATTACCATGCATGCTTCTATGGACTGAGTCACTGCAATCCACACTTTTGGTTTTAAAAGAGAAACATTTCCCTCCGAAATGGATGCTCCAATTCACACATCCACGTACTTTAAAAAGGAAGAACTCTCCGCAAAATCTTGCCAATGCTTGCTAAAACTGATTCTTTTTCTTTTCCATGCTGATATGACATTTTTGCTGATGGCAGGTAAAGTCGATCAAATTGTCACGCATGTATTTATATGTTTTTTGGGAATTTTGATGTTCTATTTTGTAAAATGTCTCTCTGTACACATGGACTACTTTTCCATTAAGTATAAATTATTCATTATACTTTTTATCTTTATTCCTGTGGCTGAATATACTAGCAGTTTTTATAGAAGAACTCAGTCTGTTATACGTGCTCCAAATATTTTGTTTAAATCTTTTACTTAACTTTTAACTTTTATTAGAGTATGTAGGTTTTATTTTTGTTTTTTCTTTTATTTTTTACAGTATGTATTGACACTGTATATTTTTCTGCTAATAATTTTAAAACTTAATTTATATATATGTTTTTGAAACCTGTTGAAAAGTTTCATATGTATGTTTTGAGACTGGAATTTTTTTACAGCACTATTTATTGGCAGATCGATTCTTTGTGTGTCCCTTTTTAAAATTGATACAGCTGCAAAATGCCAACTACCCATATATCCTTGAACCTTTTTATGGATTTTGATCTATATATCATTTTCTCTGCCAAATAACACAGTTTAAATCACTAAATATTTCAGTATGCCTTGATATTTGGTATATTAATTTCCCATTCATTTTCCTTTCTCTTTTCAGAATGTACATTAAAAATTAAAAATTGATATGAATTTTATAATCAGTATGTTAGGTTCCATGAATAATCTCTTTCAAAATTGATTAGGTATGCACTAATTTAAAGAGACTTGAATATTATATGAATATAAATATTATATATTGTATACCTCTCCAAATTTGAAGCTCTTTGAAGCATCGTATTCTTAGTTATACAGTTTTTAAGGAAGATAGCCTTACATGTTTTTGCTTTGTTTTATCGCTAGGGTATTTGTATTTTTATTTCACTTATATATTCTTTTCTTTATTTATTCAACAAATTTTTGTTGAACACCTGGTATGTGCCAGGAACTCTTAAAGGAATTAAACATATAATAATGGAAAATAAAAGAAAAAGAAAAAGAAATAAAACCATTTGTATTCTCATAGATCTTATATTCTAGTGGGGAAGAACCAGACAATAAAGAAATAAATGAATAAATCCATAATAGGACATATAGTTATAAGTGCTATGGAGAAAAGTACAAATGGGTAGGGTAAATAGGGAAAGTGCAGTTGGGAATTTGGGGTTGTGATTTTCTAAAGGGTGGTGAGGAAATTTTTAATGATATTTTTGCAGGAACCTGAAATGAAAAAGCAAACCAGGCCAGTATATGAGGAATGATAGATCTAGAAAGAAGAACCATGCCAAGGCTTTTGTAAAGAACTTAGGACTAGAAGAATCTGAAACCAATTTTCTAGCATGTTCTTTGCAATTGTGAAAGCTTATTCTTCCACTGCTCTTTTTGTTGCCCAGTGACATGCCAACAGTTTGAGCTCCTGAAGAAAGAGTAGAAAAAGCCTCAAAATCTACTTTTGGGGGTGACCTGAGGGGGGCTGATTATTGCTTTTCCATGCTGTTTCAGGTGTACTGTCTTCTCGACTAGATGATAAACTTCTTGGAGAAAGTGACTATTCCCTATTCCTCAATGTCTGCAGTCCAAGGCAGGAAAATGATTGGCTTGTACAAGGCTCCAGAGTGCCTGAAGCAGACATTAAAATTGGGAGAGATGTAGAAGATGAGGCAAAAATGGAAATCGTCCAAATTGTCTAAGAACAAGTTGGAAATTATAAGGATTTTGGCTTTTGGTCTGAATGATATGAGAAGTCAAAGGGTGTTATGAGCTAATTTCTGTTTAAAAGAATAGCTGGCTACTATTCTAGGATAAGAATAAAGGGGTGGTGTATGGGAACTCTGTATTTTATGAATAATTTTTCTGTAAACCTATAACTTTTCTAATAAAATAAACAAACAAACAAGAGGGTTAATGGACATGCTGAAAGGAGGTTCCAAATTGGAAGACTTTGCGGGGTGCTGGGCACTGGGCTGGCTGGACACAGGATTTCCTTGGTTCTGGGCCCTGGGGATACCAAGATGAATGTGCTCTTCTCTTAAAAGGCTAGCAGTCATATAAGACAGTTTTCACAAAATATAAATACAAATATACTAGAGATTAGGTAAAAGAATAGCAGCTATGTACTGTAGGGAAATCATAGAGAGATTGAGAGTTGATAAATTTTGTTTGTTTCTTTGTTTTTTATTTATTATCATTATTGGAATAATGAAAGTGCTCTAAGAATGACTGAAGTGATGAATGCACAAATATGTGATTACACTGAATACCACTGATTGTACGTTTGGATGGATTTATGTTTTATTTATAAGTATTAATAAGACTTATTTGTTATTATGTTACCATTTATGAAACAACAATTGTATAATTGTACAATTAACATGGTTTATATTAGGGTTTACTGTTTGTGTTGTAAAGTCCAATCTTTACCTTTAAGATTTTTTTATTCTAGTAACATATGTACGACATAAAACTTCCCCTTTTAACCACATTCAAATATATCATTCAGTGTTATTAATTACGTTTACAATGTTGTGCTACTATTACCACCATTCAATACCAAAACTTTTCCATCAACCCAAATAGAAACTGTAAAATTTAAGCATTAACTACCCATTCTCTCTCCCAACCCTGGCCCCTGGTAATGTATATTTGAGTTTTTGACTATCATTTTGTTTATTATAATTGTTTCAAGTCAGTGAGACCATGCAGTGTTTATCCTTTTGTGTCAGGCTTATTTCACTTGGCATGATGTCTTCAGGGTTCACCCATGTTGATGCATGCATCTGATTCCTTTTTATGGCTGAGTAAAATTCTCTTGTGAGCTAAAAAAAGAAAAAGAATAAAGGAATAAAGGGGAACAAGAGTCAAAAGAGAGAGACTAGTTAGCAGTCTTTGGAAGAAAACAGATGACCAGTTATGCTGTTCTTGATCAGAGTGGTAGCAATGATGGTGATGAGAAGTGGTTTTATTCTGGATTTGTTGATGAAATATATACAGATTATGGAATAAGCAATTCCAGTCTAGTTTCAAGTTCATTGCCTTCTGCTAGTGGATGATTGGCATTGCCATATCCACTGACGGAAAGACTGCAGGGGAAATAGCTTAGTGTGGGGAAATGCGCTTTGGAACATGTGAATCAGATCTTTAATCCTATTCTTTTTTCTAATTAACAATGTTGCTCCCTGGAAGTTATTGCTTTTTAAAACTCCATCCAGATGTTTTTCAGGTCTATCAAGTTTCATTTGTCAGCTGACCCTTAGTTTTTACTGGTAGATGTTCAAATTGCCTGCAAATATGAAAAATAAGATCAAGTTACTTATGTAGCACTTACTAATGAGAAGTTGTTTTAGGCTCTTTCTACTATAAAATAATTCATTTAATCTCAACAGCAATCATAACAGTTAGGTATTATTACTATTACCCTCCTATTATAGGTGAAGAATTGAAGGCAGAAGAATGTTAAGTAACTTGTTCAATATCACCCATATAGATAATGACAGAGATAAGGTTTGAAAACGAGCAGTCTGGCTCCAGAGGTAAGTGATTACTTTTAACTACTACACTATATTGCCAGGTCTAATATACTTTGACTCCTCCTTTCAAATCTGTATTGCTGTAATTTCTTTTCCTTATTTCATTGAATTAACTAAGATCACAATTACAATGTAATAATAGGAGTGAGAATAGGCATTCTTTATCTTTGATATTTACTATAGTTTCCTTTTATCAAGATAAGGAAGTTTGCTTTTATTTCTGGTTCATGACAATGATTTAAAAATGATAAATTGGTAATGTGTTTTATCAATTTTTTGCATCAATGGAAATGATCACTTGTACTTTCTCACTTAATCAATTAATGTCATAAATTGCACTCATATATGTCTTCATGCTGAACAACCTTGTTACCTGGGATTTATCTTATTTGTGACATATTTCTGTTTAACATCTTACTGAATGCTAATTTTGTGTAGGCTATTTTTATTGAGGACGTCTTATTCATTTTCCAATAATTTGGTTATCTTTTAGTTTTATTCTCTTTTCTCTCTCTTCTTAGAATACCTGTTCCTTAAAGTTTTGCCAGAATTCAATCAAAAATCAGTTTGGATCTAATGTCACTGAGTAGTCAATATTTGACACATATTATAGGATTTTTTGTTATGATTAGTATAGTATATATTAGTATAATATAGTTATGATTTGTCTTGTACAATTTTCCATGTTACAATTTTCTAGATTTTTTATTGATATTTTCCAATTTTATTTTATAAAATTATTCATAGTTGTCTCTATTAGCTGAAAAGTTCCCTAGGTAATTATGCACTTTTTATTTTAATTGTAATGCTTCAGATACCTCTTTCAAGCTATAAATCTGATTTTTACTCTCGTAAGGATTTTGAGCTTCCATTAGAGTGTTGGAAATCTCTCTTTCTCCAAGTGAATGATATAATTCATATATTTTCTCAAAATAGTTTGAGGAATAAAGGAAATCAGCCTAAAAAGAGAAAACAGAATTAAACAGTTCTACAGAGAAGCAGAAATGAGACAAGGAAACAGAAAATCTCAAGTTTCTTAAATCTCAAGTTGTTCAAATCTCTGGTTAAATTGGATTCCTGACTTTCACTATCTTAACAGTGTAAAATATCTAATAATCCTGGTTTAATTATAATTTCTAACACATGCAAAACAAACAAACCTAAGTAATTCTTTAATATTTTAACTGTCCTAGTTATTTTAAATTAGAATTTATCATTCAATTTTGTGATTTTATTTCTGTTCATCTCTTGAAAGAATTGCATGTCTTAGAAATTCAATGATTTCACGGAATAGTGTGAATCCAAGAAACGATGGTCTTCGGTAACACATGAGTCCATAACACCAGTGTTCCCCAGCTTTGGAAATCCTGTAGTATAATCCAAATGCTTTGTTAAGGTCAACTGCCTTTTTTACATCATCTAGCATATGTCAAGAAATTTTGGGTCCAATATTGAATTTCAATATATTAAATTTGAAGAAAGTTTAAGATAAAAGAAGGATCCTTCAGTCAAACTGCTTGTGATATCTCCAATAGAAATAAATTAATAAATTTGACAATTAAGTGAGCTGGACCATGTAAAAACTGCTAAGTTTGGGCATGTACACACTTAATGACAAAAATCTGAATCATAATGTACTCTCCTTCCTTGTAGCTACAGAGTTTATTTTTAATTTACTGCAAGTTGCCTCATAATTTCAGAATCTTTAAAATATAGGTAGTGTTGGTGGTGTGTTTTAGACTTGTGTCAATATCTTGCTCCGTTGGCATCGCCAGGAAACATGCCTGTGCTCAAAGCCAATTAATGGGTCTCAGCTGTGATAAGATTAATTTGATAAATCAATAAATTCCATAGTTACAAAGCATCAATGAAGATTTAATATTTGTTTTTCAAACTTACTATCAAAAAGAAAAAGAAAAACACACTTTAATAGTTTTACCACTACTAAAATTTAGTTCTTCAAATTAATCAAAATTTAAATCATTTCCTTTTTTAGTTGTCAGTTCATTGTCCCCTCAGGAATTCAACAAGTTAAGCACACCAAACCGGTTGTCTTTGTTCTTCAGTCAAAATTAATCATTACACATGCTGCAGGGGTGGCTAAGTGGGCAATTGTAAAGCTATACTCGTGCTTACTTTCCTTTCCTCTGCTTCACATTGTTCTCTCTCAAAACTTTTAATTAGTTCCTTCAATTTTAGAGTTTTTCACTCTTTCTTCCACTTTTTCTTATCACCTTACATTTTATGCATTTACATATATATTTCTTGGGATACACATTTATGAGGATAGAATTATGTACAGATAGCAAGAGAGATAGAAAATATTATTTTTTTAAAACAATTTATTGAAGCATATCATTCATACATAAACATACATAAACTATTAGTGTTCAGTAAACATTGTGAACTTACAAAACAAACATGCCTAGCATCACACAGGGCTCCCACACATCACCCTACTTCAAATACTTTGCATTGTTGTGAAACATTTGTTAACAAATTATGAAAGAGTATCTTCAAAGTATTACTATTAAGTATAGTCAGTATCTTACTCCCTTATACATTTTTTTAAGGATATATTTATTTGTTTACTTTTATCCATTTTTACCCCTCTTCTCCCGTTTTTGCTGTTTTTGTGTCTGTTTGCTGGGCAACTCTCTGTGCCCATTTCCGGCCCTCTCTTCTCATTCTTCTCCTTCTGTCTCCACTGGGATTCAATCCTTGGAAGCTCAGATGTGGGAGAGAGGCTTCCTACTGCATGTGTCACCTTAGTTCCTGTTTTTTTGGCATGTCTCATCTTGGCTTTCCTTTGTGTCACCCTCCTGTTACATCATCATCTTGCTGCGTGGCTTGCAGGGCCTGGCAGCACACCTGCACACAAGGCCTAGTGGCCCACGCATCTTCTATATTTTTCTTCTTTTTAATTTTTACCAGGAAGTCTTTGGGATAAAACCCAGTTCCCTCCATATGGGAGATGGACGCTCAACCATTTGAGCCACATCTCTCGCCCCGCTATATCTCTTAAGGTTGATGTACCTAAAGTTACAGTCTTTTCCCATTCAGGATGGTCATATAATAAATCAGGCTTAGTTTGTCACCTGCATTAGTTTATCACCAGCATAGGGAGAAAAACTAGGTCTGGGGACACATGCATGGTTTCTAATATAGCGAATGTTTAGACTACCCTGATTATCACAAAGTCAGGACAGCGAGAATATTTGCATTTGTGATTGGTTTTAAAACACTTTGTGGAATTGGTATTCATTTTTATATAGTTAATAAAAGAAATAATTTTTATGTGATAATTTGAACAGTACTTATTATGTAAAGTTTATATGTGTGACTGTTTTCTAAAAGAAAATAAATTTAAATAGTAATATTTACATTGAAATCTTAATTTGTTGGAAATATCTGTTACATTATTATAATATAAGGCATTACATAAAACCTTGATATAGTAATGAATTTCACAATATTTTTAAGAAGTTATATAACTACAGTGACTACAATTCATAATAAATTAATAGTAAGAGATATCTTGTAATTTATCTGAATTATAATAGTTAAAAGGTTTGCCTGAAAACTTAAATGAAATTGATTATATAGGTTGGCCTTTTCTATGAATTCTTATAGAATTACGTGTATTAAATATAAACAGATTATACAGAACAGTTATAAATAAAACTAACTTTCTTCACCTGGTATTTTAGAAATATAATTTTAATAACTAAGTAATTTCTAATTTTCCAGATAATTTTTCTTTCTTTTCTAATTTTAATTAAAACTGCATGTTACAAATCAACAGAGCATATTAGTTTAAAAATAACATATGGGATATTATTAGTGGATTAAAATCAGTTTCAATGAATTGGCTGGGGTATGAGTCAGACATTGTCAGAGAGCCTGTAAACTCTTGAGAAGTCTAGTGGTGAAGTAGAGGGGGAAAAGTATGAAATTTGAAGGGAAAATAAAATAGAAGAAGACAAAATGCAATAGGAAAGTCTTAGAATATTTTAGGAAAGAAAAAAATTAACTCAGTTGGACATGCAACACTGAGGACAGTAAAAAAAGAGAATGGAAAATAGGGGAACATTGTCCAAGTGGATGCATAAGTGGGTGAGAACCCTTTTACAGAGAGAGACATTATCAGTGGGAAGGAATAAGGACACTTCAGAGAGATTTTATTTTTTGTATGCTTTTATTTTTTTAAGTTGTAAACTCCTAATCTTTTTAAAATTCATCAAATATTCTTTTCTGTTTACTCCTTTGGATTAAGAACAACATATAATATCCAGTATTTTTATTTTCATTTCTTAAAATATAATTTCATCTCATCTTGTTGTTCTTTCAATTTTTAAAAATTTGTCTTTTTATAACTTCCTTATGTATGCTTCAATACACTTTTAAAAGCCTTCAGACATGAGTATTTTCTCTGCCTCAGGTTTTCTTTTATTTATGTTGTTGAGGAGGAAAAGAAAAATAATTGAAGTCAGCAATAATTTAGCACATAATATGTGAGTAGTAAAAGTTACAAAATTTGCTAAATGGTGTGAAAGGAAAAATGTGAACATTTAACTTATTATTTTATGATAATAATGAAAATAAACACTAGAATTACCAAATACATGAAGGAATAAATTTTTTTAAAAAGTATGTATTCCAATATTTTACAAAACATATAGCACATTTTTAAATAGATTTTTAAAAGGCTTTGTTAGGTTTACAGAAAATGGGCAGTAAGACAGAAAGTTCCCAATATCCACACTCATCCCACACCCAATTACCCCATCATTAGCATCTTGCATTAGTGTGGTATATTTATTACAATGGATGAACCAGTATTGATACATTATTATTAACTAAAGTCCATAAATTTCACTATAGGTTCACTCCTAGTGTGGTACAGTTCTATGGGTTTTAACAAGCACATAATATAATTTACCCACTATTATCATATAGAATATTTTTACTGGCCCCAAAATGCCCTATTTTCCCCCATATACATCTATGCTCCTCTCCCTCTGAAACTCTGCTAACCACTGATCTTTCTACTTTATGGTATTGCCTTTCCCTGAATGCCACTTAATTTGAGTTAAAAAAAAGAAGCCTTTTCAGATTGGCTTCTTGAACTTAGCAATGTGCATTCAAAATTCCTCCATATTTTTTCATGACTTGATAGCTCATTTCTTTTTATGGTGAAATGCTATTCCATCCCAGAGATGTATCACAGTTTATTTATCCTTTTACCTAGGATGATAGCTTGGTTGCTTCTAATTTTTGACAATTATGAATAAAGCTGTATATACATTCATGTGCAGGTTTTGTAAGAACATAAGTTTTCAACATATTTGGGTAGATATCTAAGAATGTAATTGTTGGATCATATGATAAGTATCATTTTAACTTTATAAGAAACTGACAATCTGGCTTCCAAAATGGATGTACCATTTTGCATTACTTCCAACAATGAAGGTAAGTTCTGCTGTTCAACATCCTCACCAGTATTTGGTATTGTCAATATTTTTAATTTAGTCATTTGAAAAAGTTTGTAGTGACATCACTGTTTTTCTAATTAGCAATTCCTAGTAACCTATGATGTTGAACATCTTTTCATATGAAAATTTTCCATCAGAATATCTTCTTTGATGAGGCGTCTGTTCAAATCTTTTGCCCATTTTTAACCAGACTGTTTCTTTATTGTTGAGTTTTAAGAGTTCTTAAAACACAGTTTTCTTTACATTTTGTGTACCAGGCCTTTATCAGATACCTCATTTTCAAATATGTTCTCCTACTCTGCGATTTGTGCTTTCATTCTCTTACAGTGTCTTTGGCAAAGGCAAAATTTTTAAGTTTAACTTAATACAAAAGATCAATTTTATCTTTCATGGATTGTTCTTGGTCTTATATCTAAATCTTCATCAGTAAACACAAGGTGAACAAGATTTTTTCCTATGATCTCTTCTAGAAATTTTACAGTTTTGTGTTTTAAATTTAAGTCTATAATCCATTTTGAGTTAAGTTTTGTGAAAGGTGCATGGTCTAGGTCTTGCTGCATTATTTGAAATGTGGATATTAAGTTTGTCCTCCAGCATCATATTTTGGAAAGCATATTATGTATCAACTTATCTTTGTTCCTGTTGTCAGAGATCTCTTGTGACTACTTCAGAGTTCTCTATTCCATTCTTCATTCCATTAATCTATTTGTAAATTCTGTTTCAAATACCACATTGTCTTGATCATTATAACTTTATAGAAAGTCTTGAAGTTGGGTAGTGCCAGTCCTCTGAGTTTGTCCTTTTCATTAGCAGGGTGAATATTTGAATGTTTTGTTTTTCCATTAAGACTTTAGATGGTATTGTGTTTTCAATTTCAAATTCCACTTGTTCTTTGCAGTTATATAGGAAATCAATTTAATTTTGTATATTAATCTTGTATCCTGCAAACTTGCTATAATCTCTTATTAGTTCTAAGAAGTTTTCATTCATTGATTTTTAGGGATTTTCTACATAAACAATCATGTCATCTGCCAAGAAAGCTTTATTTTTCCTTTCCAATCTGTACAACTTTTATTTCCTTTTATTATCTTATTGCATTAGCTAGGACTTCCATTATTATACTGAGTAAGAGAGGCGAGAGTGGACATCTTGTCTTGTTTTGATCTTAGGGGAAAGAATCTAGTTTCTCATTATTAAGTAGGATGCTAGGTGCAGGTTTTTGTAACTGTTCTTTATCCAGTTGAAGAAGTTCTTTTCTATTCCTAGTTTGCTGAGAGTTTTAATCACAAATGGATGTTTGATTTTGCCTTTTCTATATTAGTTGATGTAAACATTTGGGTTTTCTTCTTTAGCATGCTAGTTATGATGGATTACATTCATTGATTTTTGAATTTTGCACCATCTGTGCAAAAATGGAATAAATCCTACATTCTTTTCATTTTAAAGAAAATCATATTTGCAATATAAACAAAGTTCTTTTGCTGGTTAAGGCTATATATAAATGTTTGTGAGTGTGCATGTGTGTACGTGCATAGAATCACAAATTTTCCTTCATAAGATTTTAAAACGAAACTGACCACACACTTGGTATACCCTTGTGTACACATATCTGACGTTTCTTTCTGTTTTTGTCTTTTTTTTTTATTTGGTTGTGGTATATAAGTTTTTGTATGCATTGTGTTATTTGATTTGCTAATGTTTTACTGAAGATTTTTTGCTTCTATATTCATGAGAGATTTGATGTGTCATTTTTCTTTTATGCAATATCTTCTTCTAATTTTGATATTAGGTTAATTCTTGCCTCATATAATGAATTAGGAATTAATCTCTCTGCTTCTATTTCCTGGAAAAGATTATAGAGAATTGCTATCATTTCCTCCCTAAATGTTTGGTAGAATTCACCTATGAAACAATCTGCACTTTGTGCTTTCTGATTTTTAAGGTTATTAATTATTGATTCAATTTCTTTAATTGATACAAGCCTATTCAAATAATCTGTTTTTCCATGTGTTGCTTTTGGTAGATTGTGTCTTTCAAAGAATTGGTCCAATTTTCATATTTTTAATCAATAAGTTCATTTAATAAGTATATTTTCCATGAAAAGCTGAAATAAATCTTTGTTGAGTATTAAAATCTTTCGAAGGTCCTTAAGAATCAAGGAAATATAGTCCTTATTACAAAGGATTTTTCCATCAAAAATACTTTCACAGGGACAATTGTTTTCCAAAACAGAGTCTATCTTCAGGGATTTTAAGTTATTTGCCTTCACCATCAAAATTATTTTCCTAACAACAGATTAAGAACAGAAATAATTCTAAATACTGAAAATATCCATTTCCACAAATATAGGGAGCAGGAAATAAATGACCCTGCTTTTAGTCTTTACACAAATCTGAAGTACTCATTAGACAGGGAGCAAAATTTTATTTGAAGGAATTGTATTAGCCAGGAATGATTCTTATTCTTTTTTAAGTTACCTGAAATACAACAGAGTTCAAAATCATATTCAGAGTTTATTGACACCCTGGGGTATAAAAAAAATAAAAATAGTGTAGAATGGCTATCAAACATGTTCCACTACTTTTGCAATGCTTAAGAAATCCAAGGGTTTGTCAAGAGACTAAACACGTTTAAAAAAATTTACCTCATTTATTCAGGTCATCAATTGTAATCAATTGCAATATCATAAGGAGATTCCTACTATTTTTCACTGTTATCTGTTGTAGAGTGTTTGAAATAATAGACTCACTCTACATTCCAGCTATCCAACATCCTTCCAAATTCTTGCACATGCTAGGATCACCTATCTCCTTTTAGAGTTCTACAAGGTCAGGTAGCATGTCTGTCCATTTCAGTTTCACCCTTTTTGGTGAGCATCTTGCATGACAAATACTACCTGCTCAATATCTAGTTGCTGAAGGAGTAATAATTGGGTTTTATCGAATTATGTTTCAACACTTTTACTGGTCAAAGCCCTTTGCTGCAAGCAAGAGAAGCTGGCTCTGGCTGATGAAGCAGAAGAGCAGTTTGATAGAAGAATCAGAGAGTTCAATGAATTATTGAGAGAGGAACAAATGAGGTTAAATTTCCAGGAATTACCAAAAGTACTGGGCAGAAATTGGATTACTGATAAAGCTGTCTCTGCCATAATCCTAAATAATGCAATTCTATATTTTGCATCATTTCCACTTCTACACCATGAACTTGATCTTCCAGCACTTGCTACTACTACCAGTAAGAAAATCATTTTTGTACTAGGAACTCAACCTACTGTTACTTCTCCACTTTAAAATCAGACTGCATCATGCAAATCTTATCAGAAAGTTGGCTTGGCACCTTTACTGTTCCTTTGCATTTCTCACATCAGAAAAAATAAAGTGTTTGCATGTGCTTCTGATTGGTGGAGTCCAAGTCATTTACCTGGAGCTTAGATATAAAGTAGATGAGCAAGAATGTTGCCTAGCTTCTGCCCTTTGTATATAGTGCTCATAAGGCAGACAATTTCCCAATTATATAAAAAAATATAAAATTCTCAGTAGTGAGAAAATAAACTCTGCAAATTGTCTAAAGTATTTTATCCCAACAGTTACAAAAGAAAACTAAACAAAAATCTATACAACTGAGATAAATAAGAATAACTTTCTGAAGATAGTGGGAAGGACAGGAAAAATCCTTGACATATGAGAAAAATGCCTTAAAATATAAAGCTATATTTTATGGATCTATCCTTAGACATGTCTGAAAACAAATTACAATAACAATCAAAGTTTACTTGAAAACCTCTCAAAGACTTAGAAATATGTCTCTCACAGAGGAATATTGATTTGGGATATACACAAAGCAATATAAATGTGGACCTGTAGTGATTTTCCTTTTGAAAGTTAAAAATTGATAGATAATTATTCCTGCACTATCCTCCAGCTCTTGTTAATTTATAAGTTCCGTTCTGAGCATGCATAATCCCTTGTGCCTGTTCCCATCATCACCCTTAACACATGGTAACCTAACTCTTTGTTTCTATGTCTGTATCTTTGATGCATTATTTATTTAAGAACATGTTTAATTTCCACATATTGGTGAATTTTCCAATTTTCTTTTGTTATTGATTTCTGGTTTCTTTCCACTGTGGCTAGAGATGAAGCTTTGTATAATTTCAAACTTCACAAATATACTGAGACTTGTTTTGTGACCTAATGTGTTCTACCTAGAGAATGATCCTTGTGCACTTGAAAAGAATATTTATCTGTTTGTTGTTGGGTAGAGAGTTCTGTATAGTTTTAAGTTTAGTTCATTTAAAGTATTGTTCAAATACTCTGTTTCCTTATTGAACTTCTGTCTAGATGTTCTATTTATTATTGAAAGTAGTGTGCTGAATTCTCCAACAATTAATATGGAGCTATTTTGCCCTTCAGTTTTGTCAATGTTTGTTGTTTAAAATTTGGGGCTCTGTGATTAGGTGTATATATCTTTATCATTGTTACATCTTCTGGTGAATTGACACCTTTATTAATATATTGTGCCTTTCTTTGTCTCTTTAACAGCTTTTGACTTAAAGTCTGTTTTGTCTGATATTAATATAGTCATCCCTGCTTTCTTTTGCTTTCTATTTTTATGGAATTTTCTTACACCCTTTCACTTTCATCCTGTTTATATTTTGGGTATAAGGTGAACATCTTGTGAACAACATATAGTTGTACGACAGTTTTTATCCATTCTGCCAATTTTGTTTTTTGATTGGAAAGTTTAATCCATTTATGTTCAGAATAATTACTGATAGACCGATAGGAAAAGACTTACTTCAGTCATTTTGTGAGTGTTTTTTGTAGTTCTTATACTATTTTGTCCCTAATTTCCTTCATTGTGGCTCTTTTGTGTATTGTTGATCTTTTATATTGAAACAGATTGATCCCCTTTTCATTTCCATTTATGCTATAAGTTAATAGGATTTGACCTGGCAGAAGATATTGAGAAAGGGAAAATACAACCAGGAAAAAGGAGCAAGGTAAGAAAATCTGGGAGTCTAGAAACAGCATGGAGTATGACATTGAAACCCATACAGTATATTTTTACAGCTACAGCTTTATACACAATAGCCAAAGGTCCAAGCAGTCAAATAGTCCACCAAGCGATGACTAGATAAATAAAATGTGGTATAAATATACAATGGAATATTATTCAACCATAAGTAGAATGAAGTTCTAATACATGCTACAACATGGATGAGCTTTTAAGGCATCATGTTGCATGAAATAAGCTTGTCACAAAAAGAAAAATGTTTTATGATTCCATTTATATGAAAGACCTAGAAAATGCAAAATCATTAAGAAAGAAAGTAGATAAGATGTTATCAGGGGATAATGGAGAAGGATAATGGAGAATTATTGCTTACTGGATACAGAATTTTTGTCTGGAGTGTTGAAAGCTGAGCCAGGTAATGGTGCCCAGTTGTTTGGCCAGGCAAGCACTGGGCAAATTGCAATACAAGGGCATTTCATGAACTTTAATCATCAGAGAGTTGATTATATAGCTGGCTGATTACATCTACAATCAACTACAGAGATTGCAAGGCAGCAATGAGTGATGTCTCATCCAATCAGTTGAAGGCCTTATAAAGGGAAGTGATTTTAACTTTCAGAGAGAGAATTCCCATCTCTACTTCAGATAGCCAGCATCTCTTGGGAAAACAACAAAGATCTTCATTGGAGTCCCTGGATTGCACTGTGCTGTGCAGAATTTGGACTTGTGCACCCCCATGATGGCATGAGACAATTTCATAAAATCTTATACTATTTATAGATATCTCCTGTTAGTTATGTTTCCCTAGAGAACCCTGACTAACACAGCTTGGTAACAGAAATGGGGTGGTTCTTGAGTAACAGGATCTTAAAAATAGAATTTCTGAATTGGTTCTGGGATTTTTATAATTGCCTCTCTATTCTGATTATTTTCAAGGGCACTGGCTCTCCATTAATCAAGAGGCCACTGACAGTCCATGGCATAAGTTGGAAATACAGATATGTAAAATATCACACTGGATATGACTACTTCCATGATTGTAAGAGGCAAGGATCTAGGAGAAAGTCCTTTGTGGAGTTAAAAGGCACAATGTTGTTGGTTGGCTGTTCCTAGCACAGTTACAAAAGTAGGGTTTGGGGCCAGGTCTCGTGGGTGCAGGGAGGCTGCCAGGAGCTGACAGACCTGCAGGGCATGGAGGATGCCCAGGTTGATAGGGATGGATTTCCCGGGTCATAAGGGCCATACCGTTGGGGCTCTGGGCTTGACCCGCTCCACGCTGGGATGATGAACCTGGCGGCCAAGGTATGGTGCCAGCTTCTGCAGAAGAGGTGGGTTCTCACCCTGCACTTCTCTACTTCCTCATCAGCACTTTCAAGCATGAGGAGAAGGCAGGGAGAGATCAGAATCTTCTCCAGGTTCAAGACAATGATTAGCCCATTATCTGGAAAGTCCCGTTGAACCTGGACAATAGCAGTTGACCAGGTAATCAGTGCCATAACTCCATTCAAAGGAAGCACCTCATCATGGAATAACTAGGATACATTTGTCTTTCACAATGTTTCCTAGCACAAAGCAATACTGCTGCGATGGCTGCTTGTTCAATGGCTGCTGCAGCGCTTATGAGTACTGCATCTCCTGCTGCTTGCAGACCAACAAGCAACTTCTCCTGGAGTGCTTCCTCAAACCAGGCAGCCATGACATTCCAGAACCTCTTCATGGCAATGGAAGATCACTTTGAATTGTGTTTTGCTAAATGCAGGCCCTTGTCTCAGAGTGTGGCAGCATGAGAATACCTACAGGGATCCCAGAACCAGATATTGCTATAGTGAGAGCCCTCCAGAGCTCTTCCCTGCCTGATGGGTGCAGAAGACTTAAAGCAAGGGCAAGAAGATGCCCTGCTGAAGAACTGTCAGCATGACATCAGACTTTGGCATTTAAACTAGTGCATTGGTCACAGGACAAAAGCCTTGTGAGAAACTACTACTCATATTGTCCTCTTTGACCTCACTCATTGCCTGGACATTACCAGTTGGAACTGTTCTGTAAAATAATGTGGAAACTCCAGCCATTTTCACTTGCAAAAGACAAAACTACAGATAAAGCTTTGGGTGGTGTTGACATTCATGATGGCACAACCAGTGATTCTATGAAGGAACTGTGACTCTCCAGGCATAGGGGGCCAAGATTTTACTTAATGTTTCTGATTTTGGCCTTTTTGCCATAAAAATTATTTATTGGATTTCTTTGTAGTAGGGAGAATGTGATAATGTTTTGTGTAGGAAAATGCATTGCCTTTTTCGTTGACTATATTCAAGGAAATTATTTTTATTGTTGTCATTTTTCTTATTTTCTTGTGTTCTTGAGTTTCATGAATTAAATTATCCTTTTGCCCAGATAAAATGTTTTGTGTCTTAAAATGTGGATTTCCTCTTTAGGGAGGTATTTTTTATTTTGTTTTAATGACATCTTCAGGAGCAGGCCTTGAACTCCAAGGAATTAACCATATCTTTACACATAAAGCCAAAGACACTGTTCCATTCTAATTCTATGCAAAATTTCTAGCAGTTGGCACCACAGACACACATGTCCTTTTCTAGTGGTATCCAAATATACTTGTATACCTATGTGAGAGAATGGTTTAACCAGAAATTCTGGCTTACTCTCCTGGAGGACTCTGTACTCATTTCCTCTGAAATTGCTGTGTTCTACTCAGCCACAGTACAAAATAAGTCTCAGGAAAATCATAGGCCACTTTGTCCCTTTGTCCTGTTGGAGAAACACAGTTTTAAGTCAGTTCTTAAATAGAGATAACTTAGCAGCTTGCTGTATGTATTCATTCTTTATTGCTTTCAGCTTCTACAAATTTAACAGGTGCAAATACCTGGTTTCCCAATAATTTCCAATTTAAATAGTTCATAATTTATGTTTAAAAAGAAGAAGAGAAAACCCATCTGTGATGGTAAAGTTCATGTGTCAACTTGAGTAAGTTATGGTGTCTAGGGTTTCGTGAAGCAAGCACTAGCCTGGCACTAGCCTGATTATTACTGTGAGAGTATTTCATGGATTTGAATAATCAATAAGTCAATTGCATCTATGGCTCACTACATCTACAATCAACTAAGGAGATTGCCTTCACCAATGAGAGAAATCTTGTCTAACTGGTTGAAGGTCTTAAAAGGAGAAGTATTATGTCAGCTTTTAGAAGGAAGAATTTTCATCTCTACCTGAGCCATCCAGCTTCTCCTAGGGAATTCATTGAAAACCCTCATCTGAGTTCCCAGTTGCAGCCTGCCCTATGGAAAATAGACTTACATTTTGCTCAACCCCACAGTTGTGGGGACTGTCCACTTTCTTAGAGAGTAAACTGTAAGGCAGTGTTTGTTTGTTTTTCCCTTCAATTTAAAAATATTTTTACAAACATGCCCCCTTCTTCTCCCCCTCCCCTGATAACCTCTAATTCAGGGGTTCTTAACCAGGCATCCACAGGTATCCAAAGGGTCCATGGAAAGATTTCAGGGTGTCTGTGGGCTTGAATTGAAAAAAATCAATTTATTAACTTTATTTTCTCTGACCTCTAACTGAAATTTAGCATTTCCTTCACTTATGAATATATGCAGTAAATAAATTACAGGAGTATTCATTTCACCTGCTGGCAAGGGGTATGTGGAACAAAAAAGGTTAAGAATTCCTGCTCTAATTTACTTTCTACCTCTGTGAATTTGCTATTTCTAGGCATCTCGTGTGAGTGATATATACAATTTTTTGTACTTCTGTGTCCAGCTTGTTTCATTGAGCATAATGTTTTCAGAGATCTTCCATGATGCAGCAGGTCTCATAACTTCAGTTTTTCTTGTGGCCACATAATATTCCACTGTATGTAGGTACCACATTTTGTTAATCCATTCATTTGCTGATAGACACTTGGGTTGTTTACAGCTTTTGGCTATTGTGTATAATGCTGCTATAAACATTGGTGTACAAGTATCTGTGACCCTGTTTTCACTCTCTTTTGGGTATATATCTAGATGTGAGGTTGCTGGGTCAAATGGTAATTCTATATTTAACTTTTTGAGGAACCACCATATCACTTTCTACAGTGGCTACACCATTTGACATTCACACGAACAATACACTCAATTTTAATTTCTCCACATGCTCATCAACAGTTATTTTCTATTTCAAAAAGAGGAGCCATTTTGTGGGTTTGAAGTGTTACATTATTGTGGTTTTAATTTGCATTTCTCTATTGTCTAATGATGTTGAACATCTTTTCATGTGTCTATTGGCCATTTGTATATCTTCTCTGGAGAAATGTCTATTCAAGTCCTTTGCCAATTTAAAAACAAAAGTAAAGGTAGGCCTAATGGCTTCAAATTTGCAACTTAAGCTTGCATGAATCATGTGAAAGTTTCTATGTGTGCTCTGAAAGAAAATCTTATTTTGTGCAGCCACAGACTTGAGGTCTCTGAAAACCAGACTCAGAGTCTCATTGTATGAGTAGCAGAGTTACAATGGAAACTAAAATCTCAACCTTGCAGAGTGTCTGCTATTAAATTGAGGGCATTGACTGGAAAAGATTGGAACCCTGAGGATTAGGATGGAGATGTATGGGTTGATGATGATTTGTCAGTGGGGACATTGGAACTCTAAATTCTACTGAGACCTTGCAGAGATAAACTTGTAATGGTCTGCCCTGTAGAGACCTCACAATGTTACGCTTGTATCACTCAACCTCCTGCCTGCCTGAGGGAGTCCAGATGTCCTCCCAGCCCTGAGGCAGTGTAGGGGTCTAGTGCACCTCCAGCCCTAGCTAAAGGAACTCAGGTCACAGGATGCAGCTGCCTGCATGCCCCAGGACACAAGTTAAAATGTTACAAACCTCCTCACAAGTAAACAAAGTGCAGATGGTATTGTAGACTGTAATTTTTCCCAGGCCACACAGTTCCTTCTTACTATAATATCACCAGACCCCATTTATGTAATTCTGTTATTGAATGTCTTTGCTCTAAGACCTTATATATTATCCCTCATTTTCCCACCTCTTGGTGGAGCACTATCTTCATTCTCTGGACCACCACACCAGAAAGGATCTCTCCTCTCTGTAAGTCCCAATAAATAAAGGTCATGCCTGACACTATGTCAAGTTCTTCCTTTGGTGTCTTTGCTGCCCTGACCCTTGCCTTCAGGAACTGGGTTGTTACAGTAATAGGTGGGTACCAGCCAAACTAAAGCCTGCACTGCCCAGCCTCCAGCCTTCCTCAAGGAGTCTTCCCCTTCTCCCTGCCCTGAAGAAACCATCACCAACCTCCAACCTGTCCTCAAGTCTCTACCATCCAGCCCTGCTTGAAGAGATTAACCCTGTCTCACCAGACAAAAATGCAAAGGAATGCCCTGAGATTAGTAGCTTGCAAAACAAGTCAAATCCTTCTCCTTATCCACTCTCACTACCTCTCTTTTCTTGGAGACTTATAACTAGACTAAAATCACAACAAACCCCAAAGGCAAAGTATAAAGTGTGACCCATGAGGAAGTATGCTATACTGTAAAAGAATTGCATGAGTTTTCCAATTTATATAGACAGAATTCATGGGGGATTGTGTAGGAATGGATAGTAAAGGTATGAAATAATGGTGGAAGAAATATAAAGTTGGGTCAAACTGAATTTATTGATATGGGAGCACTAAGCAGATTTTCTGGATTCAATGTTATAGCTTGAGGGCTTAGAAAGGGCTCTAAAAGTTTGTTGAGATGGCTGGATGAAACATGGATCAAAAGATGGCCTAGAGGTGATTTACCCTGCTATACTGTAGATAAGGAGATCCAAAGGCTTAGAGAGATTGAAATGCTAGAATGGATCACCATTTAAGAAATGCCCATCCACCCCAGGAATGTCCAGAGGACTCCCCTTTAACCAGAACTGTTAGGAAAAAATTTGCAAGACTAACTCCATCTTCCCTGAAGAGCTCTATGGTTACTCTTTTCTGTAGGCCAGATATCACTGTGGGAACTGCTGTCATGGGACTAGAATCCATATAAACTATGGGAATGATTGGATTTCATGCTGGCAGAAGCAAAGCAGCAGCACTTAATCATCAAAGACAAGGTGGGTGTAGCTACCACAGTGAAAAGCAAACTCAAAGCAGCAATCAAGACCCTGACTTTCATTAACCTGAGTCTCATTATACCATTGGCTAATAGATCATGGGGTACCTAGAAGTGAAATAGATGGGCAGCCTACTATATTCCTACTTGATCTGTATAAACAGAGAAGTTCTAGGTAGAGTGAACAAAACTCTAAGTGGAATTACAGAAATAGAAGTCACAGCCCCTTAACCAATTCCCAGACTTGAGACAGTTTATAGACCCAGAGCCCCTTGAATAAGGGAAACATTGGAGCCCTTTAAGGAAGGATCCTGTTACACTGTCAAAAACTTATACTGTTAATCTTCCTCCTAGCTTTCCCCAAAGACCTAGGGCCTTTTACCAGAGTAGCTGTGCATTGGGAAAAAGGAAATGATCAGACATTTTGATTATTAGACACTGACTTAGAAGTGATGTTATTTCCAGGAAACCCAAATTGTCACTATGGTCCATCAGTTAGAGTAGGGGCTTATGGAGGTTAGGTGATTGATGGAATTTTAGCTCAGGTCTATCTCACAGTGGCTTCAGTATGTTCCTACACCCATTCTGTAGTGATTTTCCCAGTTCCAGAATGTATTACTAGAATAGACATACTCAGTAACTGGCAGAATCCCCACATTGGATACTTGATTTGTGAAGTGAGGATTATTATGATAGGAAAGACAAAGTAGAAGCCACTAGAACTGCCCCTGCCTAGCAAAAGAGCAAATTAAAACCAATTCTGGATTCCTGGAGAGATTGCAGATATCAGTGCCACCATTAAGGATTTGCAGGATGCAGGGGTGGTGATTGCCACCACATCCCCATTCAACCCTCCTATCTGGCCTGTGCAGAAAACTGATGGATCTTGGAGGATGACAGTAGATTATTGTGAACTTCACCAGGTGGTAACTCCAATTGCAGCTGCATTTCCAGATGTGGCATCATTGCTTGAGCAAATCAATACATCTCCTGGTAACTAGTATGCAGCTATTGATCTAGCAAAAGCTTTTTTCTAAATTGCCATTAGTAAGGACCACCAGAAACAGTTTGCTTTCATCTGGTAAGGCCATAAAATACCTTCACTGTCCTGCATCATGGGTATATCAACTCTCCAGCCCTATGTCATAATATTGTCTGCAGGGACCTTCATCATCTCTCCCTCCCACAAGACATCCCATTGGTCCATTTTATTGATGATATCATGTTGATAGGGCCTTGAGAGCAAGAAGTAGCAAAGACTCTAGACTTATTGGTAAGGCATTTGAGTGACAGAGGATGGGAGATAAATCCCACAAAAATACAGGGGCCTTTCACCTCAGTGAAATTTCTAGATGTCCAGTGGTATGGGGCATGTCAAGATATCCCTTCTAAAATGAAGGATAAGCTGTTGCATCTGGCCCTTGCTATGACAAAAAAAAAAAAAGAGGCAAAATGCTTAGTTATTCCCTTGGGATTTTGGAGACAACACATTTGACATATAAGAGTGCTACTCTAGCCCATTTACTGAGTGACCAGAATAGCTGCTAGTTTTGAATGGGGACTGGAACAAAAGGAGGCTCTGTGACAGGTCCAGGCTGCTGTCCAAGCTGCACTACCACTTGGGTCATATGATGCAGCAGATGCAATGATGCTGGAAGTGTCAGTCCCAAATAGAGATGCCATCTGCAGCCTTTGGCAGGCCCTTATAGAAGAATCACAATGCAGACTCTTAGGATTTTAGAGCAAAGTCCTCTCTCTTCTTCAGATAACTCTTCTCCTTTTGAGAAACAGCTTTTTGCCTGCTACTGGGCCTTATTAAAGACTGAACACTTAACCATGTGCCAACAAGTTATCATAAGAACTGAGTTGCTTATCGTGAGCTGAGTATTGTCCAACCCACCAAAACATAAAGTTGGGTGTGCACAGCAGCACTCTATAATAAAGTGGAAGTGGAATATGCAAGATAGGACTTGAGTGGGTTCTTAAGGCACAAAGAACTTACAAGAGGAAGTGGCCCAAATGTACATGATCACCACTCCTGCCACATTATATTCTCTTTCCCAGTCCACAGCTATGGTCTATTGGAGAGTTCCTTACAATAAGTTGACTGTGGAAGAGAAAAATCGGGTCTGGTTTACGGATGGTTCTGCACAATTTGCAGGTTCCACCTGAAAGTGGACAGCTGCAGCACTGCAGCCCCTTTCTGGGACATCGCTGAAGGACAGCGGTGAGGGCAAATCCTCCCAGTGAGCAGAACTTTGAGCAGTGCACCTGGTGGTTCATTTTGTCTGGAAAGAAAAATGGCTGGAGGTGCATTTGTAAACTAATTCATGAGCTGTTTCCAATGGATTAGTTGGATGGTCAGGGACTTGGAAGGAACATGATTGGAAAATTGATGACAAAGAAGTCGGGGGAAGACATGTGGATAGACCTTTCTGAGTGGGCAAAAAACATGAAAATATTTGTGTCCTACATGAATGTTCACCAGAAGGTGACTTCAGCAGAGGAAGATTTTAATAATCAAGTGGATAAGATGACCTGCTCTATGGCTAGCACTCAGCCTTTTTCCCCATTCACTCCTGTCATTGCCCAATGGGCTCATGAATAAAGTGTCCATGGTGGTAGGGATGGAGGTTATGCATGAGCTCAGCAATATGGACTTCCCCTCACCTAGGCCGAATTGGCATTCAGAGAGAGAATTCCCATTTCTACTTCAGACAGCTATTGTTTCTTGAGAGCTGCCATGATCTCCTGGGAAATCATCAAAGTCCTTCATCAGAGCCCCTGGTTTGAAGCCTGCCCTGCAGAATTTGGACTTGTGCATCCCCATGGTCATGTGAGAAAATTTTATTAAATCTCATAGTATTTATAGATATCTCCAGTCAGTTAATTGTTTGGTAGTATTTGTCAATGAAATCATCTAAGCCTAGGGTTTCTTTTCTTTATAATTTTTAACTAAAAGTTCAATATCGTTATAGATATAGAAATATCCAAGTCACCTAAATTTTGTTGACAGAATATAGTAGTTTGTGTATTTCTAGAAACTGGTCCATTTTATCTAAGTTGTTCAATTTATGTTCATGGGTTTGTAGTGAAATCACTTTTTCTCTCTTGTTTTTGGTAATTTGTATCCTCTGTCTCCCTCTCTTTTTGGACAGCCTGGCAAAAGCTTTATCAATTTTATTGAGTTTTCTCTTTTTTTCTTTGTGTTTCTGAGTTTCAATGTGACAATTTTTGCTCTTATCTCTATTACTTCCTTCCTCTGCTTTCTTTGTATTTAAATTGCTCTTCATTATCTTGCCCCTTAAAGGAGAAGCTTAGATTATTGATTTGAGACCCTTTTTCTGCTCCTGTATAAGACTTTAGCAGTATAAATTTTCTTCTTGTCACTGCTTTGGTGAGTCTTATAAATTCTGACATGTTGTGTTTTCAATTGCATTCAGAACACATTACTTTTTATTTTCCTTGGAAAAATATAGCTTGTAAACACTAACCAAAAGAAACCTTGAGTAGCTGTGTATATATTACTAGAAATACATACCATGGGTTGTCCCTTGTGTTATTAAGAATTGTGTTGTTTATTTCTAAGTATCTGAGAAATTTCAAGACGTCTTTTTGTTATTGATTTATAACTTAATTTCATTTTGACCTGAAATATATTTTATTTAATTTCTATTCTTTTAACCTGTTGAGATTTGTTTTATGAGACATAATATAGTTTTTGTTGATGATTGTTGCATATAAGCTTGAGAAGAATGTGTATTGTGCTTTTGTTGGAGGTAGTATTTTATAAATGTCAATTAGATCTAGGTATATTATGGTGTAGTTTAGATTTCTATCTTCTTAATGGCTTTCTATCTATTTGTTTTATCATTTACTGAGAGTCAAGTGCTGATATCTCCAATAATAATTGTGGATTTGTCCATTTCTCCTTTCTCTTCCATCAGATTCTGTTCTGTGTATTTTGAAGCTCTGTTGTTAAGTGCAAACACACATAAGATTATTATATATTCTTGAAAACTGACCCCTTTATTATTACATAACATCCTTAATCATCCTTGTACTAGTCCTTGTTTCAAGGTCCACTTTTCTTTACGTACCAACTCTAGCTTTCATTTGGTTATTGTTTGCATGATGTACCTTTCTCTATTATTTTATTTTTAACCTACCTATATTGTTACCTATATTGTTAAACAACCTATACTGTTGGTGCTTGCTTTATCTAATCCACTCTGACAGTGATTGTCATTGACTAGGATATTTAGACCATTTATGCTTAATATGATTTTGTTAATGGTTGGATTAATATTTACCATCTTGTTAGTTGCTTTTGTACATATTTTCTACTTTTGTACCATTCCTTTGTCTTTACTCAGCATTTTTATGATTACATTTTTATCTCCTCAATTGACTTAATTTTTACACTTCATTTTGATAGAAATTAGATTTAGCTATTAGAAATATTTAAGTATAATAATAGAAAATATTTTAAATGTATTGAAATAATACTAAAATTTATGTAAACTTATCTTTCATATACTCAGTTTTTTCACCTCCCCCCCAAATAAACTTCACTTCTACTGACTCATCTCTTTTAAAAAGATTCAAATTTAAGCAATATAATCTCTGCTTGTTCCTCAGATATACTACTCAGATATGTAAGGCCTGAAAATCAGTAACACAATCACCATAGAATTCTTTGCATTTTTGTTTTAATCAGATTTCTTGGGAAACCTTGGAAATCATTGGAGGGGAAATGCTATTCTCATATGTCTCTTGAAACTGAATATATTATTTACATACAGCCTAAACCACATTAATAAAGAATAAAAGCATATATTGTTTGAATAAATCAGAAATTTTTCTATTTTCTCTCAAAAGAATTCAGAAAAGGTCAGTGATTCAGGTTAACCTGGAAGCTGTAGATTTATCAGTTCATTAATGGCCTCATTCTTTCCAACTTGTTGCTGCAACTTCTTTAGTAGTGTTGTCCTTTTCTACATAGTCAAAGCTGTTGTCACTACTAGACAAATACTCCTAGCCACAGGAAGGAAGAAATAGAGGAAGCCTCCAGGTTAAATGACCTAACAATCACTTACTTTACTCCTACTCAAATTTCACAAGCAAGAACATAGTTACATGGCCATATGTAGTTAAAAAGGAGGCTGGGAGGTATGGTCTTTAAATTGGAAGCCATCTGCTTAGTTAACAGTTATAAGCAGAGGTGAGGAGTTTCTGTAATAAAGAAAAATTAAAGAATGGTGCAATAAATGCAATTATCACACCAAGTATTCAATTTTACAAAAACAATGTGTTTTTGTGGTTTCTATTTGTGCCACAACCTTCAATTTTTTAAAACAATTTTATTTAGATGTATTCACATACTATACAATTCATTCAGAGTGTACATTCAATGGCTTCTGATATAATAACAGAGTTGTGCATTCATCACCACAATCAATATTAGAGTATTTTCATTATTCCAAAAAGAAAATCTCTCCATCCCAGAGCAGTCACCTCTCAATCCCTCTTCCGTTCCCCTGTCATACATATCTGCTAAATCTAACTCTATTTCTATAAATCCATTCATATTAACAATTTCAATAAATGGAGTCAAGCAATATACAGTACCTTGTCTCTGGTTTCTGTCACTTAGGATAATTCTTTATCTTTTTTTCTTCAATTGATGAAAAAATATTCATAAATTACTGTTCAATACTGCCCATAGTTTGCTTTAAGTGCATTTTAGCTCAAAAAACAATGGACAGAAGATTTGTACAGCTGCACACATTAAAAAATTGAACGATTTAAATATATGAATCTCGGTTATTTACTTGTGGGTGAAGATTAAACTTTGAAGTACTAAATTATTTTATGTATTCCAGAATTTCTATAAAATGGAAATAAAAAATATGTATGTATGAATATTTATATATATTCAGTTTATAACTTCATAGCCAGGATCAGAAAAGAGTAATAAAGTAGTTAGCATTACTGATTCTATAAAAATATGGACAAAATTTATACTGATTTCAGGTAGTACTGGCAGGATTGACTAAGGCATCATTCATTTATTAACTATAGTATAGCCAAGGACTTCAGGCAAATTGAAAATTAAATACCAAATATCAAAAACGAACCAAATTATAGAGACCGAGTTTACTGTTTTTTTTTTTTTTCTTGTTGTAAATATTATTTTGGTTTATTTAGGCTTATAACTTCAGTATGTTTGCGTGCATACATTCACCCACATGAAGGCAAAATATCTGAACTAGTTTATTCTAATACAGGTAAATGTGGCAAAGGGCACTTAGAAGTCTTAATAAAGCTAAATCAAATTAATTGTTACTGTACCTGTAGCATCAAATCCCCCAAAACTGCCTCCTGGCAGTGCAGAGACCTTGGCATATGTAAGCTCAAGTAACACTACTCAAAATCAAGGAGCTGACAGATCAAATTTTCTTCCTGAGAATTTGCTCATTAGCCCAACCAGACTACTTAGTACATCAGGTCATTCGGCTTGAATTCCCAAACAACACATGACTTTGGGATATGATCCCACGATAGCTCATTGCAAGTGCTTAAATACATGTACCTGGTGTAATGGGCCACAGATGACAACTTAGGCAGAAGGATTTTTTCTTCTCTCTGTCATAGACTTTTGACAGTTTTACAAACTGCTGTCAAGCAGCAAACTTTATTTTCCAAATTAACTTTTTGTTTATTGCACTACTATGTACAGTGTTCCTATGTTTTTTTTAAAGATCCTTACAGACATTAATTTAAAAATCTTTTACAAGTTTCAAATTGAATGAAAATATTTGCAGATTAATTTGGAAAGCAAAAAAAATTGACATTAAAGCAGCAAATTTTCTTAATCAACTGATATTTGTTACACATATTCAATTTTTTTTTAATATTGATTCTTGATTTATGTCTTTCAGTTTTTGCAGAGTTTTAAATTAAGGTGCTATTCTTCAGCATGTGTCTAATGCTCCTTAACATCTATGAAAAATGGACTGTTTAAATGTGTATATTGTTTCTAAATTCTATTTTATTATTATAAAATGATGGAAATATTCTTCAAACTCTTAGAGGCTAAATAGGGTAATACAGAGCTTCAGCCAAAAATATACAGGATATTATGAATACAGTATATGAGTTTTCTAAACTGTTTAAAATAAGCAGAAACCCACCTACACCTTCTTCCTTATTGTCAGACAATGTATTCTCCTCCAGTCAAGTGAGACAATTACAGAAGACTTATTTCAATTTTCTACTATGATAATAGTGAATAAGTGTGTATGTGTCAGTCTTCAGATATAATAGAAGAGGTATATTTTCTGTTGTCCAAAATAATTTTATCCTCTTGTATTTTAGAATCTCCCCCCCGTCGCCCCGCCCCTATGCATAATTTTTTGTTGCCTTTTCTGGAACATTATTGATTGCTAAAAAGGTAAACTTATTAAAAGGCCAATACTCCTAGGTTGTAACCAAAGCAAATTCATCCTTATTAATACTCACTTTATACATGTTTATAATAGTGATATTCTTGCCAAATTCATTCAATAAAATATTGGACACATTGTTTTAAAATATACATAATGTGAGAATTTGTTTAAATATTTTATATAAATTGTGCATATATACATACAAATATGCACAACCTCATATATATAAAAGATATATATTTCTCATTTATAGTTTTATATTTAAAGTCCAAGCATTATTTTGAAGTATGTGACATGCTATAAAGAAATACAATTTTAACACTTATTTTTTCAATTGTAACCTGCGTCATTTACTGTTCAAAGATACTAAAAGATTTTTGAGATGAGATGTTTTCCAGACAATTGAGGTTATTTGCTTTAAATATTTTACTTAAGAGAGATTTTTGCTCAAAAGTAATGAATGCCACATCCAAGCCAATAAATTTCTCATAAAATGAATTCTAAATGAATTACATTTTCCAAGATGATGACATTCAGTACATTCGAAATATTGGATATATCTCATGATTATTTAATCAAAAAAGCATTTTGCTGAATTTAGAAATGGAAAAAATAACTTCTCTAAATATTCAAGACTTGTTTGAAAAAATTAACTTAAATAATTTAGAATTAAATAAAGACTAAATGCATTTATAATGTTTTTCATTAATATAATTATTTTTTCCAAGAATAAGAAAGTTATTTTTTCATCAAGAAATTTCCATATGTAAACTGAATGTATTACTTTTCTAAATTAAGTTTAAGTTTCTAAAGGAATCTTACCTAAACACAACCCCTCAAATGTATTTTAAATTTTATGCATGTAATACAAAATAATAAGGTATGTAATTTCAACTTAAAAGTTAAGAAAATTGGCTTTAAATTTTACTTCAGCAAATTCAATATTAATTTTTAAAACACAAGAAAGTGAAAAAATTATGTGCCCTAAAAGCCAAATTCAATAAAAATAAAGCATGAGTTGATGGATAGGTGCAAAACATATCATTTGAATTGATA
This sequence comes from Cabassous unicinctus, assembly GCA_029593785.1. Lineage (NCBI taxonomy): Eukaryota > Metazoa > Chordata > Mammalia > Cingulata > Chlamyphoridae > Cabassous > Cabassous unicinctus. Next base: position 62,037 of record JAQZBX010003150.1, read on the forward strand.
TGGTAATCTTTTAGAAAAGGAGATAGAAATGACATGATTACCCTTTTTCATTTATATTATCGAAATTATATATATTAGTAAATCTGATAACTAAATGAAACATCACTTCTTTCCTATTTTGTTATTATCATGTCGTCTATTTCTTGCTGAACAATTCCAACCCTAGATACCACACTGCTATACAGAATGGGCCATGTGGAGTTTTTTTGTAGTCTTCATCAGTTTGTTATAAAGATTATTTTGGTCCTAGAGGTGATTTTTAACTTTTTTTCCTATCGAAAATCAAATATCTGTAAATCTATTTATAATCCCCTTGAATCTGCAATTTGAACAAAGATAGGTGGGGAAGGCTTACCTCTGCTCCACAAAGCATCAGGTGAGGCAGCTGAACTGGGTATTGGAAGAAACAAATCCAGGATGCCTCATGCATATGACTGACAAGTTAGTGCTAACTGTTGGCTAAGATCTCAGCCAGGTCTCAAAGCAGGGACCTCATTTCCCTTCCACATAGGTTTCATCACATGAATCCTTTGCATGGGCTTGTATTGGCTTAAATGCCACATGCTAGCTGGGTTCCAAGAGAAAGAGTTCTTGAACAACCAAGGGGAAGTTTTTATTATCTAGCCTCATAAGTCATATATTGTCATGCCAACAACCTATATACTATGAAGCAATCATAAAGATCGACTAAGGTTAAAGAGGACAGGACATTGATGTCACTGCCCAATGAGAGGATGGTAAAGCCACATTTTAAAAGGAGCCAATAGGAAGAGTGAAAAAGTTGTAACCATATTTAGAAAATGCAGCCCCCTTTTAAAGATTGAAGGAACACTGACTCAGATAAATTAGCTTACCAAGGTCACAGAGTTTAGCAAGTGGCAGACTTAGATAAGTTTCATGTGAGTGTTTTTGTTTCCTAGCTGTTATACAAATACCATACAATATGTTGACTCAAACAATGGAAATTCATTGGCTCACAGTTTTGAGACAAGGAGAAGTCCAAAATCAAAGGATCATCAAGGAAATTCTTTTTTCCAGAAAACTGTGGTATTCTGCGACTGGTTGTTGAGGATCCTTGGTCCTTGGGTTTTCTGCCACAAGACAATCTACATGACGGCCTCTCCTGTCTTCTACCTTCTCTTCCAGGCTCAATTGACTACCAGCTTCATGATGCTCCCTGTGAATTTCCCCTCTGAGGCCTTCTCTATACGCCCTCCAGTAATAGGATTAAGATCCATGTTGATTCAGTTGGGCAATACCTTAAATGAAGTAACCTCATCTAAAGATCCTACTTACAATGGTTGCACATGGAAAGGATTAGATTTAAGAAAATGTTTTTGTGAAGTACGTAGCTACAAGCCACCACAGGTAGATATAGACCTTTTGAAACTTAATTTTATCTTTCAGATTAATATTGAGCAAATAGTAATAATATGGTTTTCACACCATTTACCTGAACTTTAGTGTAAGTGAGCCTTTGAGTGCTGCTGTCTTGGACAGAGATATTTAAAATCCTCGTTTAAATTGGCCCAAAATATTCAATTACATTTTATGATTTGGGTAAGTATCTAGGCAGAGGTTCTGGAACTCTACTTTGCCATTAAATTTATGAGACATCTCTCCATGAAAACTTGTAGCCCTTAATATGTTTTAGATAATTGTTTATGTATGTGTGTGTGTGTAAAGCACCTATTTATCTTTATTTATTTATTTAAACATAGTTCATAGATTAAGGCAACGTAGTCAATAGTAACCAGCAATGTGATAAATGGTCATTATTTCTAAGGGATTTACATCAGTAAGACACAAATAACTTAATATATATGCATATATAATTTTAATACATGTAGTTGAAAATATTAATTTTGTGGATCATGGGCAATTTTTAATTTCTAAATTGAAAAACATATTATTTGCCAAATATGCAAATTTTCTGAAAATTTTCTAAGATCTAAAGAGAGAATTTAAGAACTTGGTATTATTCAGGTATTTTATAATCATATTCAATTAAACTTATTTGACATTTATTTTAAAAAGCAAAAGACCCTTAATTATAACTTAACTTTACAGTAGATTCAAAAATTGAGCTAAGATGTTATTTGTTCCCAACTATAAATTTTCTCCAAATGACTTATCCAATTTTCCATAACATTGTTTTTCAGTACAGATTTTTTTCAGCCATGAAAGGAAGTCATTGTGTTTCGTCAAAAACTGGCAATTTTCTGATTAATCTAAACTCTTAATCCAAGTGGTTTCATTTTAAAAGTATCAAATTATATGATCTTTTCAGAGTGTAAAGAAGTCTATGCATTATAAGTCCTCTTATCTGATTGGGGTTAGAAATTGTTTGATTTAAAAAAAAAATAACATAAATACAAGGAATAATAATAAGATATACTGTAGTACTTCCCTGTGGCTGCCATAAAAGTTGCTACAAACTTGGTGACTTGAAACAACAAAAATTTATTTTCTGATATTTCTGGAGGGCAGAAGTCTCAAGTTAAGGTTTCAGCATGACAGTTTTCCCTCAGTAGGCACTAGTTGAGAATCTTATCCTTGCTTCTCCAGCTTCTGGTGACTGCCAGCTTTCTTTGTCTTGCATCTGCATCCCTGCTCTAGCCATACTTGTGGCCTCATAACTCTACTTTATGCCTGCATATTCAAATGGACTTGTCGTCCTCTCTCTAAGGGCACCCATCATTGGATTTATGGCCCTCCTGGATTATCCAGGATGATCTGACCTAAATATCTTTAACTTAATTACAACTGCAAAAAGACCCTTTTCCAAATAAGCTCACATTCGTAGGTTCTGAGAGGTAAAATGTGTAATACATTTTGGGAGAACTACCATTCAACCCACCACATATACCTTAATCATTTTGGTCTAGCTGAAAGAATTTGTAGATACATTTATTTGCTGATCTTTGAACATAATTTTAAATCTTTCTTTGGATAGCTATTATATCTTCTTTCTTACAAAAATGAGATTTATCTATGGATTTAGAGTTTATGTTTTCTGAAAGTGGAAAATGTATCTAAAGACATTTTTAAAACCATTTGAGTGAAGAGGTTTTTTGAGTTTCTGTTTTTATTCATATTGTTTGAAGATGTTTTCATTTTCCAGGGCTGCTATAACAAAATACAACAAACTGTTTGACTTAACCAACAAGAATTTACTGGCTTACAGTTTGGAGGCTTAGAGTCCAAAATGAAGTCATAGGCAGGCCATGCTTTCTCTGAAGTCTGTACAGTTCTGATGGTGGCTTGCTGGCAATCAGTCTCTGCCCCCAACACATGCAATCTGTCTCTTTCTGTCTCCTCCTATTTTTACTTCCATGCCCAAATTTTCATTGCTTATAAGGACTTCAGTCATACTGATTAAGACCAACCCTCTTTAAATTTGGTGTCATCTTAATAGGATCTTTGAAGGTCTTATTTACAAATAAATTCACAGGCATAGGACCATGGTTAGGACTTGAACATGTCTTTATGGGAGACATTATTCAATATTACAGTAAGCAAATATCAGGGAAACTGCATGTTTCATTCATAAGGTTTTAATATATGTTTTTAGTAATACAATTATGTAAATCTTTATGATTCAAATTTAGGTACTACCACAACGAACAGATTGGGGGGAAATGCAACTAAAATTGGTAAGCATAAAGTGAATTGGTTGAAACAGAAATATGTTGATTCATTGAGGGTAGGTGAACCATGGGCATCAGTCAGCTGCTGGGAGAAAATGGAGAATATCATTTCATCAGGTAAGTCAGCTAAATAAAATTCAGTTAGGAGAGCTTTTGTTGTATCTCAAAATGTTTTAAGAATCATGTCATTAATTCAAATGCTTAGGCACACTACTTAATATTCTGTCTGGTACTATCTCATTAATCTTATTGTTTTTCAATTCTGATGAAATAGCCCATGATTATTGCTTCAATACTTTTTCTTTAGTTAAGGATTGGCCTTTCCATTGATGAATAAATGGTGTCCAAGTTCTTTTGTAGATTGACTGAAAAATAATGTCACTCTTATTTTTGCATAAAATGAAGATTATGACCTAACTGTCATGTACCAGGAAGGATCATCTGTCTTACGTATATTGAGTCAAGGGATTTTGGCAGGAACATAATATTCCCTTCAAAATCAGTTTATTTCCTTGGCTTTTCTTATAGACTCCACTTATCTGATTCTCTCTTTTCCACACAGTCTTTGGGATTCAAGACTGATTAGATCCTAATTCTTTTGGCATGCTGTCAGCATGTCCCACTAAGAATAACTATTAAGCCTTTGCTTTTGCTACTCCTCTGCAATTTTGTTTCCCTTTTTGTACTTAATGTCTCTTCTTTACCATGTTCACCTATTTTGCCTCAAGCTATCTTCTGACAATGTGTTACCACCTCTTTCTATGAATTCTTTCTTCACTACTCAAATAATTTATGTCTGCTTCCCTAGTTCCTTGCTCCACCAGTCACTCATGATCTAAGCTATTGACTTTTTATGAAACATTCCTTTATTTTGTTTTAATTCTTTATTTTGAACACAGAAAAATATTAGACATTTTATTCTACCATAATCATTTAAGTGGTACATCTTTCAAGGCTAAAAATCCTCACATGTAAATGTTTGTGTTGCAACTACAATATAGCAATCTCTAAATATTGAAAGGGAATATCTTTTCTTCTTCCTTTCTAGCAGAAAAAAAAAAAAAAAAAGAATGGTTGGAATTGTTGCCAATTCCAACAATTTGTATTATTGTTTATTGTGATGTTTTATACACTAAGTAACATTAAAATTGCAATTTAACCAGGTTTTCAAGAATCATACAGTACCTATGGTAGAAATTTTATTAAATGATTTGTGAGTATTCTCAGGAAGTAAAATAATGGCTACAATCCATGAAAATGATTATCTGCTACTTGATTTATGATTTATTGCTATTGCTTTAATTCTTGCAAAAGAAGACTATAATGAAATAAGTGCAATTGAACATGGATTGATTAAATCTTTTACTTTTATCCAATAACTGAACTAAGATTTTGAGAACTACTTGTTACAAACTTCTGG
>JAQZBX010003151.1:0-67021 GCA_029593785.1 Cabassous unicinctus
CATCAAGATAAAATGATGACTAGAGGACAACAAAAAAATTACAAACCACACTGAGAAACAGGAAGACATGGACCAGTCCAATGAACAAACTAAAAACCAGGAAGAGATGCAGAACATCAAACAGCTAATCAAAGCTGTCCGAACAAATATCATGGACCAACTTAATGAAGTGAAGGAAGAGATCAAGGATATTAAGAAGATGCTAGGAGAACACACTGAAGAAATTGTAAGAAATTGAACATACGTAAAAAGATAACGGATATGATGGTCATCAATGGCACAATTCAAGAAATAAAAAAGATGCTGGTTTCACATAACAACAGATGAACAGGCAGAAGAAAGAATTAGTGATGTGGAAGATAATACATCTGAAATCAAACAGACAGTAGAAGAGATAGATAAAAAAAAGAAAAAATCCAGCAGGGATTCAGGGATTTAACCAACAACACAAAAACATATGCATTATAGGCATCCCAGAAGGAGAAGAGAAGGTAAATGGAACAGAAGGAGTGTTGAAGGAAATAATGGCTGAAAACTTCCCAACCCTATTCAGAGAGATGGATGTACAAGTCCAGGAAGCACAGAGTACCCCAAACAGTATAAATCCCAACAGGCCAACTCCAAGACATATACTTGTCAAAATGTCCAATGTTCAAGATGAAGAGAAAATACTCAAGGCAGCAAGAGAAAAGAGAACCATCAATTACAAGGGAAGCACAATAAGATTAAGTGCTGATTTCTCATGGAGGCAAGAAGACAGTGGTATGACATAATCAAAGTACTAAAAGAAAAAACTTCCAGCCACGAATTCTCTACCCAGCAAAACTGGCATTCAAAAAATGATAGAGAGTTCAAAATATTCACAGATAAACAGAAATTGAGAGTATGCCAATAAGAAAACTGCACTTCAAGAAATAATAAAGGAAGTTCTACAAGTTGAAAGGAAAAAACAAGGGAGAGAGAGTTGGAGAAGAGTGTAAAAACAAGTAAAAAGACAAAAAGAGAAATAAAAACAACATATGATGTACATTAACCCAAAGAAAAATATGGCTGAAGTAAGAAATTTGTTGCGAGTAATAACACTGAATGTCAATGGATTAAATTCACTGCTCAAGAGACACAGATTGGCAGAATGAATAAGGAAATATAATGGCAGAATGAATAAGGAAATATGATCCATCTATATGCTGCCTACAAGAAACCCACCTTCAACCCAGGAATTCAAGGCAGCTGAAAGTGAATGACTGGAAAACAATTTTACAAGCAAACAATAGCTTAAAAAGGGCAGAAGTAGCTATCCTAATATCAGACAAAATAGACTTTAAATGCAAAACTATTGTAAGAGACAAAGATGGACACTATATATTAGTAAAAGGGCTAATCTCTCAAGAAGAGAGAATAATCATAAACATTTATGCACCTAATTGGGGTGCCTCAAAATACATGAGGCAAACACTGGAAAAACTAAGTGGAGAAATAAATGCCTCTACAATTATAGTGAGGGACTTTAATACCCCATTATCACCATTAGACAGAACATCTAGACAGAGAAACAAAAAAAGAAACAAAGACTCTGAACAATACATTGGAGGACCTGGACCTAATAGACATATACAGAACACTACACCCCAATGCAGCAGGATTTACATTCTTCTCGAGTGCACATGGATCATACTCCAAGATAGACCACATGCTAGGCCACAGAACAACTCTCAATGAACTCAGAAAGATTGAGATTATACAAAGTAATTTCTCTGACCACAATGGAAAGAAATTGGAAATCACTAAGGGCCAGAGAACCAGATTAACTGCAAAGATATGGAAGTTAAACAACACACTCTTAGACAAACAGTGGGTCAAGGAGGAAATCTCAAAAGAAACCAGTAATTACCTTGAAACTAATGAAAATGGCAACACAACATATCAAAACCTATGGAGTGCAGCCAAAGCTGTCCTGAGAGGGAAGTTCATAGCCATAAACACATATATTAAAAAAGAAGAAAGAGCTAAAATTGAATATTTAACTGCACACTTGGAGGAACTGGAAAAACAACAACAAACTAAACATAAAGGAAGTAGAAAGAAGGAAATAACAAAGATTACAGCAGAACTAAATGAAATAGAGAATAAGAAAGCACTAGAAAATAAAACCAAAAGGTGGTTCTTCGAGAAGATCAATAAAATTGACAAACCCTTAGCCAGACTAACAAAGAAAAATAGAAGGCAGATGCAAATACACAAAATAAGGAATGAAGAAGGGGATATCACTAATGACCCCACTGAAATAGAGTATCATAAGAGGATACTTTGAAAAATTATATGCCAACAAGAATGATAATTTAGAGGAAATGGACAAATTCCTAGAAACTCACAAATAGCCTACATTGACAAAAGAAGAAATTGATGAACACACAGTCCAATTACAAGTAAAGAGATAGACTCAGTCATCAGAAACCTCCCAACTAAGAAGAGCCCATGACCAGATGGCTTCACAGCTGAACTCTACCAAACATTCCGGAAAAAGCTAACACCAATTCTGCTTAAGCTCTTCCAAAAAATAGAATTAGAAGGAACATTGCCTAACTCATTCTATGATGCCAACATTACCCTAATACCAAAGCCAAACAAAGATACCACATGAAAGGAAAATTACAGACCAATTTCTCTAATGAACCTACATGCTAAAATCCTCAACAAAATACTTGCTAATCGCATTCAACAACATATCAAAAGAATTATACACCATGACCAAATGGGATTCATCCCAGGTATGCAAGGATGGTTCAACATAAGAAAATCAATGAATGTAATACACCACATAAACAGATTGAAAGGAAAAAAAATCACATGATCATCTCTATAGATGGAGAAAAAGCATTCAACAAAATACAGCACTTTCCTGATAAAAACACTGCAAAAGATAGGAATAGAAAGAAACTTTCTGAACATGATAAAGGGTATATATGAAAAACCCAAAGCTAACATCATCTTCAATGGTGAAATCCTAAAAGCCTTCCCTCTGAGATCGGGAACAAGACAAGGATGCCCACTATCACCACTCCTATTTAACATTGTCTTAGAAGTACTTGCTTGAGTACTGAGGCAAGAAAAAGACATAAAAGGCATCCAAATTGGAAAAGAAGAAGTAAAAATTTCATTATTTGCAGATGACATGATCCTATACATAGAAAGCTTGAGAAATCTACAGCAAGTTTCTAAAAATTATAAAGGAGTTCAGTAATGTCACAGGATATAAGATCAACGCTCAAAAATCAGTAGCATTTCTGTACACCAATAATGAGCAATCTGAGGAGGAAATCAAGAAAAAAATACCATTTACAATAGTAGCTAAAAAAATCAAATACCTAGGAATAAATTTAACTAAAGATGTAAAGGACTTATATACAGAAAACTATACAACACTGTTAAAGGAAATCAAAGAAGACTTAAATAAATGGAAGAATATTCCCTATTCATGGATAGGAAGACTAAACCTCATCAAGATGTCTATCCTACCCAAACTAATCTACAGATTTAATGCAATCCCAATAAAAATCAACATTGTATTTTTTAAGGAATTGGAAAAACTAACTACAAATTTTATTTGGAAGAGTAAGAGGCCCCGAATCGCCAACGACATATTGAAAAAGAAAAATGAAGTTGGAGGTATCACACTACCTGACTAAAACATACTATAAAGCTACAGTGGTGAAAACCACGTGGTATTGGCACAAGGATAGACACATTGACCAATGGATTCGAATTGAGAGTCCTGATATAAACCCTCGCATATACAGTCATCTGATATTCAACAAGGCCACCAAGCCCACTCAGTTGGGAGAGAATGGCCTCTTCAATAAATGGTGCATGGAGAACTGGATATCCATATCCAAAAGAATGAGAGAGGAACACCATCTCACACGTTATACAAAAATCAACTAAAGATGGATCAACGATCTAAATATAAGAGCCAAGACCATAAAGACCTTGGAAGATAATGTAGGGAAACATCTACAAGACCTTGTAATAGGAAATGGTTTCATGAACTTCACACCCAAAGCACGAGGAGCAAAATAAAAAATAGATAAATGGGATCTCCTCAAAATTAAAAACTTTTGCACCTCAAAGGACATTATCAAGAAAATAAAAAGGCAGCCTACAAAATGGGAGAAAATATTTGGCACCCATATATCTGATAGGAGCCTAATATCCTGCATATATAAAGAAATCCTACACCTCGAAAATAAAAACTAACAACCCATTTAAAAAATGGACAAGTGACCTGAAAAGACACATCTCCAAGGAAGAAATATGGCTAAAAAGCACATGAAAAAATGCTCGACTTCTCTAGCTATTAGAGAAATGCAAATCAAAACTACATTGAGATACCATCTTACACCCATTAGAATGGCACCTATTAAAAAAACAGCAGACTGTAAGTGTTGGAGAGGATGTGGAGGATTGGGAACCCTCATCCACTGCTGGTGGGATGGTGGAATTGTCCAGCCACTGTGGAGGACAGTTTGGTGGTTGCTCAAAAAACTAACTATAGATCTTCCATATGATCCAGTGATTCCACTGCTGGGTATATACCCAGAGGAACTGAAAGCAAAGACACGAACAGATATATGAACATGAATGTTCATAGAGGCATTGTTCACTATTGCCAAAAGTTGGAATCAGCCCCAGTGCCATTCAACAGATGAATGGATAAACAAAATGTGGTACATACATACAATGGAATATTACTCAGCTGAAGAAGGAATAAAGTGCTAACACGCGGAATAACATGGATGAATCTGGAAGACCTTATGTTGAGTGAAGCAAGCCAGGCATTGAAGGATGAACAGTACATGACCTCACTGATTTGAATTGAGGAAAGTGAGCAGTCTCTGAGAACCATTGTCTGAAAGATAGGATAACAAGGGAGAGAATGAGAAGAGAAGGTTGTGAGCCATCACCCATACGGACATAATCTATGGTAAAATGATAGAGTATAGTTGCATATTGAAGGATTGGAGAGGTGGGTAGTGATATTACTGGATTTGGTGGTGCAGGGTTGACAGGTGGGTAGATTAGGAAGGGTGGGTTAGAATACCCAGGATACTGTGGGGAGAGTTGGGAGAGGGACCAGGTGAACACGGGATTGGTGGGTATGAGGTTGATAGTGCATGAGTGGGAATGCTCTTATGGCAATATGACAAGGTAGTGTCACTGTTTTAGGGTGTAGGTTGGGGGGGCATTCAGGACGGGGCACATCTGGAGTAGGCTTCTGGAGAGTGTGTGAGTTTTCATCCTGTCATAATGTGTTGTGTCAAGGAGTGGAAACCACATGGTGAGTGGGAAGGAGATGGACCCCCATCTTTGGGAGGACTGATTCACCCAGAAACAGACAGGTGGGTGTCTCTTAGGAGCAAGGGTGGATCCTAATAGGGGAGGACAATCAGCGTGTCAAGACCTCTTGTTGCATGTAACTATGAATCTTGTCATCCAATAAGTCAATACAGGGGGGTGTCATGTGCCCCAGGGGGATGGGGAGGAAGGAACAGAAAAGATCAAATGGGGGTATTTAGTGGTCAGGGGAAATGTTTTTCATTACCTTACCATGATGGACACAGGATATGGTAAATATCATCAAAAATTACTAAACTGAACCATCTAAATTGTAAACTATACTGTAAACCTTTGACAATGTTTAGTAGCTATGTTTCACTATCTGTATAACAGTTATAACAATTCTACCATCCACATACAAAAGGGTTTAAATATGGGGTGAGGAAAGGGGAAGGGGGTTGGGTATATGAGAGTCTCTTGTATTCTGTGTGTGACTTTTCTGTGACCTAAAACGTCTTTGAAAATTAAATGAAAAATAGTGAGACACTGGGGAGTGAGGGGGGAAGGTGCCACGGGACAGACTGGACACCAGATATTGCAATGATAAAAAGCATAATGTCAAAAAAAATTTTTTTTAATTCTTTTTCCCATTTTTTTAATATCTCAATCCTTTAATTTAATTTTATTTTTAGTGTTTTTTTAAGTTTTCATGTATTTTATCTCTTACATTTAAACTTATCATTATTATTTCATTTTCCTATTAATTGTATTTGGCTATTGTATTGGCTTCATCTTTAAAGAAGCTTTGGATCACAGAAGGGTTACAACCGGGGTGGGAGAGGATCGTTGGTGGGGGTTGTCAGGGATGGGGGGTGCAAGGAAGGAAGTTCACCTGAACATACATAAAAGGTATATAAAATTGTTCAAATGCTCATGGGGCATGGTCACAGTGGGTGGAAAACCACTCAATAAATGAGAGAATACTGAATTCCCAGCCTGGAGAGCTCTGCCACATTCTCCAAGGGAGCAGCAACAGTCCCCTGAGTGCAGAGGCAGTGTCTGACAAAGCAGGATGGTCCACTAATGGGTTCTTGTTATTGATGACTAGCCTTACGAGTCTTTGCTCTTGTAATTGAAACTTAGCATACTGTTATGGGGTGCCTAAGGGCTGCCACCTGAGTGCTTCCTTGTTGCTCAAATGTGGCCTCTCTCTAAGCCAAACTCAGCATATGAAAGCATTACCTTCCCCCCAACATGGGACATGACTCCCGGGGATGAGCCTCCCTGGCAACAAGGGATTAACACCAAGTGCCAACTGGCAATAACACTGGAAAAAGACCTTGAATAAAAGGGGGAAAAGGTAAAGACAAATGAGTTCATGTGGCTAAGAGACTTCAAAGAGAGTCGGGAGGTCATCCCAGAGGTAACACTTATGCACACACCTCAGTAGGATTTCATAGAACACCAAAGTGGATATCACCCCACACAGAGGGGTTCCTGAGGGCTCTGGAGACACCCAGGTCCTATATAAGGGGGGATAGCTCCAGAGATTGATACCTTATCAGTGGGCTCTACTTTGGAATCTGTGCTCCTGAGAGTGACAGAGTTGGACTCAAATAAGTCCTCCCTGCACATGGTCCATCAGTCCCTTCTATTCAAACCTATATGTGATGCTGGAGTTTGTAGGTGTACTTCCAGAGACTTGAGCCTTTGGCCAGCCCATGTGCCAGCTGTGCCTGGAATCTCAGTGGAGTTGCAACTCCTACTCTACAGCTCAACGGACTCACCCAAGTCACCTGGCGAGGAGATAATGATGGACAACGGCCATCCCAGGGAATGGAGAGAGTCTGCAGCTACAGGCAGGATAATCCCATCCATCTTATCCATGGGATACAAGCCCCCTCTCACTTGGAGGTGAAGTGGACATCATCATCCCATACTCCACAAGACTGGGGGAAGAGCTATGGACTAGAGTGGACTTACTGGTATTCTGTTGTAGACATATTGTGATTCAAGCGATGGAAGAAATTACAGCATTAATGTGGAGCCAGTGGCCACTGGACGCTTTCGGGGCAGGGAGAGGGAAAAGCAGTTGTAATACAGGGGCTTTTTCGGGACTTTTGAATTATCCTGAGTGACATTACAACAACAGCTATAGGCCATTTTACATCAGCATATAACATGCAGAACTGTGTGGGAGAGAGTGTGGTCTACAAGGTGTACTATGGTCCATGATTAGTGGCAAAGCCCCAGGATGTGTATATCCATTGCAGGTGATGTGCCACACTAATGAAAGATGTTTTTGTGGGAGGTTATGGGAGGTGTGGGAGGTGGGGAACGTGGGAATCCCTGTAATTTTTGTGTAACATTTATGTAGTCTAAGCATCTTTAAAAATATAAAAATAAATAAATAAATAAACAAATTAAAAAAGAGAGAGTGAGAGAGATATTACCTATTACCACTCTTTAAAAAAAAATTGAATTCTTTTCACCATGGTTTGTGTAGCTATTGTACCTCATTAGCTATTTGTGTTATTATAAGGGACTCAAGGAAATAGCGTCAAGAGACCTACTTTATGAGTATGTTTATTATTATCTCTGGTGTTCAAGCTGCACAAAATAGATGTCTGGCATTTCCAGAAATTGCTATTGATTCAGCAGAAGATTTTACAAGGCCATTCAATAAGTTTCCTCCCCACTCATCCCCTCCTCCACTGTATATTTATTTGTGATCAAGCTTCTGTTCCTCCTGTACTTTCTAGTGCTTGTAATTGGTCCTAAATAAATAGATGATTTCATCTTTTTCCAGGAAAAAAAAAAGTAGTAAGTGAGTTACAATGGATCCTGGTTAAAAAAAAAGAACTTTAGAATAATTTTAGAAAAAAAGGTGAAATATGAATATGAACTGGACAGCACAAGATATTAAAAAATCATTGTTAATTTTTTTATATATAATAGAACTGTGAGTGTGTGGGAGAATATCTTCATTCTCATGAGATGCCAATATGAGATATGCAGATGTGGGGTAAACCAAGGCAAAATGCCCTTTCCGTGACTTCGAGTTCCTGGAGTGTGGACAGGTTGAACTGGCCAGCAGCCCAGTCCATGAAGATAAGAGCAAAGATGTGGTGAGAATCGCATGTACAAGCATATTCCTGTAGCATTTCTGTAGCTGTTCCTGGTATTGTCTCTTCTCCCCACATCCGTAATACTTTTATAAACCTCTACCCCCGAGAGGTGGCACGGAGTTCCCCCCGATCTGCCACCATTGGGTTGGTAAGTAATAAAGGCGTGTCTACTACCACTGGGCTCCTGTGTGGTTTCTCTGGAATATCAAATTATTCAGTCAGCCTTCCCGGGGTTGACTTCCCGCGTTACAATTGGCATAATTGACATGATATTCCAGGGTCTCCTAATGGTGTAAGAGCCGTGGGTGGCATGGCAGTCACAGGGACTCCACGGGGGAAATCCTGGTGTGGTTCCGCTCCTCTATGTGGTTTGAACCGGCTCGCCTCGTACACTTGGGGTCCTGTATGTGACTTGGGGGATGCCGCGTATATGCCTGCAGGGTTAGTGCAGTTAGAGAAGAATGTAGAAGGTATCTTCACTAAAAGGAAGGAGCATGGGACCGTGTCTGCAGCTGCTGCTTGGCCCTTGTTAGCAGCCTTGAGAGAGTGTTCCTAGGAACAGCTGCTGCTGAATCCCATGCCCGCTAGGCTGAAGAGGAGCTTAAAATAGAAAGAGAGCTTAGCCTAGTCCAAGTAGATCAGAGAGAAAGTTTTCTGCTAAAGAGTTAACTGAAATAAGGACAACATTCTGGCAGCAACTCTGCAAATCCCCTGTCCTGGAATGGTGTGACTGTAGGCAAGTGGGGGCTGATAGAATTACGCTGCTGGAGAAGTAGAAAAGCTTTAGGAACATTCAAAGTCTCTGTTTCTAGTTCCATGCTAATTCTAATTGGTCCTGAATAGCAACATTGATAAAATTGGTGCTTTTAAAATTTTAGCAGATTTTAAACTGGATAACTCTATGAAAGTAAAATAGAAACATGCCGGCTGCTTTGTAAGCCTGCCAATTAAATCAGGGCTTAGTCCTCATAGCAATCAGCCTCCCCTGCCAACTTGCCTCCAATGACTCTTTCTAGATTGCATGCTACTAGGTATTTGAAAAAGTTATGTTTGCATGTGACCAATCTGAATCATTATTCTGACAAGTTTGTTTAGTGTTCATGGCAATTCTACGTTGTAAGAGGTTTGCTTGGAGACGGTTTCCAAAATTATTTTGGTAACTTATACATGTAAGGTATATAGATTGTGTTTTTATTATTAAGGAAAAATAAAGTAATTTTGTTCTAAGATTAAATAGCTGGTTATTAAGAAAGAGTAAGTGTGGGACAAAACCTGAATGAATATTGAAAGTGCAGAAGATGCACAGAAAAGGAATTATTGTTTTCAAAGTTAAGTAAGATTTGATAAGTCTAACTATAAAGTTGTAGAAGATTTGGTATCAAATAGTATAATGTAATAGTAAATAGAATAATAGCATAACTTGCAGAACTGTGTGAGAGAGAGAGTGTGGTCTTCAATGTGAACTACGGTCCATGCTTAATGGCAAAGCCACAGGATGTGTTTATCAATTACAATGAATGTGCCATATTAATGAAGGATGTTTATGTGGGAGGGTGGGAGGTGTGGGGAATGGCGCATATGGGAATCCTATATTTTTTTGTGTAACATTTATGTAATCAAGTTATCTTTTAAAAAATAAAATAAAAATTATTATATAGAAAAAAAATAGCTTCTTGTACTTTACCTTATCATGTCCTTGGTTGTTTAAGAAAAACAACTCTTCTCACTTATAAAGACATAACGTTCAAACCTGACAACTTTTACAATTTTGCTTTCTCAAAGTCAAATCTGAAAAGTGTCTTTTTATTTCAAACAGCTGCAAAAGATTAGTTCTTTCACCTTGAATAAAGTGAAGTACTAAAAATAGTAAAGTTCACTTGCTATAAGTTGAATGAAAAGTGTGTGAAAACTGTTATAAAATTAAAAGGAATTTTTAAATCTTTTGTTAATCAAAATTGTATGGGTAGAATGTTCATGTAAATACTTAAAGAATGTATAAAATTCCTAAAAAATTAAAAATGTTTTCTGTGTAATATTAGATAAAAGTATCATGTTGTTAATCATGTTTTTAATTATTTTGAAGATATTATATGCCACAGAAACAACCTCTCACCCCAAGAATCAAGAAGCAGGTGCTTTGGCTCCTATTGTCTGATTTGCTCCACCTCTGCTAAAGAAGCAGCTCTATGGTTATGTCAAAAAAAGAATGGCCACCTGCACGTGGGGCCTGGCGGCACACTCATGCATGGGGCCTTGTGGCCCATGTGCCTTCTATATTTTTCTTTTTTTTTTTTTCTTTTTACCAGGAGGTCCTGGGGATCAAACCGAGGTCCTTCTGTATTGGAGTCAGATGCCCAACTACCTGAGCCACATCCATCCCCCTGCTATATCTCTTAAGGATGACCAAAAATACCCAAATTACAGTCTTTTCCCATACAGGATGGTCATATAATAAATCAGGCTTAGTTTGTCACCAGCATTCCAAAAACAAGACCTAGGGAGAAAAATGAAGTCTGGGGACACATGAATGGTTTCTACCGCCAGGCCCCATCCACGGGTGAGCCGCCATTCCCCGCGAGTCACGCAGCAAGATGATGACATAACAAGAGAGTGACACAAGGGAAAGCCAAGACGAGACACACCGAAAAATCAAGAGCTAAAGTGGCGTAGGCGGTAGGACGCCTCTCTCCCACATCAGAGGTTCTGAGGACTGAATCCCAGTGAAAATAGGAGGAGAAGGATGAGAAGAGAGGGCAGGAAACGGACATGGAGTTGCCCAGCAAATGGACACAGAAACAGCAAAAAGAGGAGGGGTAATAAATGGATAAAAGTAAATAAATAAATAACTAAATCCTTAAAAAAGTGTATAGAAGATATGGTCTATAGTTAGTAGTAATACTTTGACTATGCTCTTTCATGATTTGTTAAAAATTTTCACAACAATCTGGGGTGTTTGTGAGGGGGTGATGGGTGGGAGCACTGTATGATGTTATGCATGTTTGTTTTGTAAGTTCACAATGTTTCTGAACACTTATAGTTTATTTATGTTCATGTATGAATGATATGCTTCAATAAATTGTTTAAAAAAAAAAAAAAAAAGAATGGCCAATCGAGAGGCTGCCGGGGTGGTGCATAACAGTAGATTTTCATAAATTAAAGTAACACCACTGCTGTCTGGTTTATTGCAAGAAATTAGTACCCTGTTATGTCACTATCACTTTGTTTTAGATCTTGCTAATGCTTTCTTTAGTATCTCCTTAGGTGAGTCAAGCCAGCCTGCATTCACATTCCTATGAGAAGGCCAGCAATGAACTTTTTCGGTGCTTTCCCAAGGGTGTGTACATAGTCCAGCCATCTGTCCTGGCCTGATGGCAAAGGATCTGGCCCCATGGACCTGTAGCTGTAACCCTACTTCATTATATTGGTGATATTATGTTAACCAGTGATTTTCTTTGAGAATTAAAAGAAGCCACAGAAACAATGGAATCTTATCTTGAGAGCCTGGGATGGGCAAACAATTGGGACAAGCTGCAAGGTCCCAGCTGCTCTATCAAATTTTTAACTGTTGTTTTGTTGGACCCACTGCTGTAATTGAAAAGTGCAATGTTTTCTACTTTAATTGAGTGTGTGTATGGTTGGGGTACTGGAGACCTTTCATTCCTCACTTAGTCACAACCATTGTATGTGTTAATCAGGAATGGTCATACATGGGAATGGGAAGGACTGCCACACCCGAGCAGGCTGCTTTTAAGAAGCAAAAAGGGCAACGGCATGGACTCAAGCACTAAGGGGGTGTGGATCCTGACTTACCCTGTGAATTGGATGTGGCCAGCACCAGTATTGGCTTTGGGTGGGATTTGTGGCAAAGGCAAAGTTCTAAATGAATACCCCTTAGGTTTTGGTCTCAGTTGTGGTAAAGGACCAAATTATGATACAGTCCCTTTAAAAAAAAAAAAAAGAAGCAACTGTGTGCAGCATACCATGCCCTGTTGCAGGTAGAGGGCTTAACCCAGTAGTGTCCGATCACTCTGAAGACTGCCATCCCTATACAGGGGTGGATTGCAGATACTAAAAACAAGACAGGAACAATGGACTGTTGTGATCCACCCTTTGTGGGGGAGAGATCTGTGGGAGAACATCTGGGATGCCTGCCAGTGGTGACAGGTAACTGTCTATCACATCACTGCTCTCTCCTCTAACATCCATCTCAGGAATGTTGAGGCAGATGCCTTTGTGAACATCCAGCTCCCTACCCCTGAGACCCGAAAAGCAGCAGAGTGGCTCCACAGAAAAAGCAGAAATCATGGCTACTAGACCCGGTGGTGCCTTGCCCAGAAAGTCCAGCTGCATGTTATTTGCCAGCAGCTCATGTACATCACCCATGAGTGTCCATCATGCTCACTCCGACAACTGCGGCAATTAACTCACTGGATGGGATATATTGGCCAAGCTCAGACTCCAGTAGCACAATGGCAAATTAATTACATTGGTCACCTCGGAGGGAAAAATATGATTTCAGTGCCACCGACACTGCCACAGGACTCTTGTGGCCAGCTGGCTACTATTCGTTGCCTAGAAAAAGTAAGTGCCCTATATAGGGTGCCAGCCCAAATTGACAGTTATCAAAAAACTCCATTTATCTGTCATCTTACACAATCTTGGGGCTTTGGAGCAGGATATTGTTTGAACTTTTTATAGGTAGGATGAGTAACCTTTTAAAGGGACAAATAAAATGCAATAATGAGCCAATGCAGGCTTTCAGAATACAAGTTAAAGGACCAACAGCCCTACAACCCAAACAGGGAAGTAATAATAATCTGTTGTAGCCTATGCCTCAAACCATACAAACTGGGGAAAATGTTGTCATCTGGCCATAGTACTGGCCTACTCAGGCTGCTGTTTGGGAATCTTAAACTATGGGAAATAAAAGTAACCCAAAACAGTGTTATAAAACCACAGTTTATTTTTTTTTAAATGCGAGTAAAATTCTTTATTAATCATCTGAAATCTCCTACTCCTGCTGGAGCTCTATGTGTATCTATATGGACTTTTTTTTATGCCTAAAATAGTTTTTAAAGTCACTAAAGAAAACTTAAAAGAATTTAGAAGGGGAAATTTCTATGTATTATAAACCTCTTCATAAAATCCCCTGAATTATGTAATTTTACTGTCAAGCATTAATGTTCAATGCTGTGTATATGTTTCCTATTATTCTGCTGTCTTTTATACTGCTGCTATGGAATCTAAATGCAATGTTCTAATGCCTGGACTGCTCAAATATTGCAGAAGATCTAATGGGCAGATTGTATGGCAGAAACAGCATTGGGGTGGAGTGTGGGGTAAAGAAGGCAAAATGCCCATTCTGTGAACTCAAGTCCCTGGAGTGTAGATGGGTTGAACTGGCCAGCAGCCCAGTCCTTAAAGATAAGAGCAAAGATATGGTGAGAATGTTTTGAGATTCACATGCACAGGTATATTCCTGTAGCATTTCTCTGGCTGTTCCAGGTATTGTCCCTTCTCCCTCCCCCCACCCCCCACTGTAATGTCTTTAAAGCCTCTACCCCCGAGAGGTGGTGCGGAGCTCCCCCCAATCTGCCACAATCAGGTTTGTAAGTAATAAAGGCATGTCTACTCCTGCTCGGCTCCCATGAGGTTCCTCTGGAATGTCAACTTATTCGGGCTGCCTTCCTGGGCTTGACATCCTGAATTACACCAGGGGTGAAATTTCAAGTATACAACTTAATTTGAAGGACTTCAGTAACAAGACATGAGGGGAAAATATGCATGTTAGCTGTATCATATTTTAAATATTACTTTGGAAATTTTGAAAAAATTAGGGTAAAACTAATACTAAGACTATAATAAATTTTAAATGCTTCTATTTAAACCAATGGTTCTATATTACTGTATATAAAAGAGATAAAACCTCATACAAAAGTGCTCCTGAGGGCTCTAGGGATGTCTGATACCGTAGGAGGCAAGCCACATGGCCTTAGGAAATCAGCACCCCCTCGGCGAGCCTTATCTATTTCCCCATATAACTTAGTTATACTCATTTATAATTCTCCTAATCATGATCCTTTTACTCCTTTTATTTGAACCTATAATTTTCAATTTAACTGTTAAATGTATTTCTCAGAGACTAAAACTTCAGATTGTTCATATGCCGGTTGAGCCCTGACACCCAGCAGAGCTGTGGCCGACTCCTACTCTACAGTTCTTTGGGCTTCCCCTATGGACAACCAACAAAACAATGATGATGGAGCAGCCCCATCCCCAGAGCAAGAAGCATCTTCAATTTCAAGCAAACCAATTCCTTTCCTCTGCCCCATAATATCTACATTCCTTTGCAGCCTGAAGCACAGTGGACATCATCCCAAACCCCTCAAGACTGAGGAATGAACAAAAATAAAAGGGGAGTTTAACCATGGATAAAAGCAGATTCATTGTTATTGTTGTTATTATCTTGTGTTAATGGAGTACTTGTAACATTGCTATAAGAAATAAAAAAATACATCCAGAGTTTAGTTAATGGTAATATACCAATGTTAAAATGTTTTGACAAATATACCATAGTAAAGTAAGATGTTAATATTAAGGGAAGTGGAGAGAAGGATATATGGGAAATCTCTGTAGTAACTTTCAACATTTCTGTAAATCTAAAATTATCCCAAAATTAAAGTATATTTTTAAAAATTAAAAAATGTATATATTCTTGAATTTTGTAATTATATGGTACAATGTAGGCCCCTTTACACTCCTAGTTTCCAAGTTGCTAAAAGGTAAATTAGAACAAGGAACCAGTCTCAGAATAGATATATTTAGACAGTTATTTTATTTGTAGAAAGCAGAGAGGAGAACTAGACTAAGATTTAATCACAAGATTTGCCCTACCTGCCTGCAAAAGTTCCTTAGAGTTCATGTCCTCCACCTTTATCATCACCTGAAACGTATTACCCAATTCCTCACACATGGATTATTTAATAGTCTCATATAAATTTTTGCCATCTGTGTGGTGCCTTGTCAAGGACCGGGACTAAGGAATACGGCTTCCAATCCCAAAACAAACCCTGAACACCTATCTGATTTATTTTCACTCATTCCTTGTTTGTACTCACACTTCCAAGTTTAATGATTTCCTTACGAAAGGCAATTCATTCCAAATCTCTTTCACCACCCAATCTCTGGTCATGCTTTAAAGCTCAGGTAAAAGTCCACTTTCCTTTAGGGTAAAGATTTACTCTTCCAGCCCTTCTTAATCTCCTCTTACTTCCTTTAAATTCTTTCATATAATTTAATGTTAATGGCTCCCCACCATTTTCACTAAGACTATAAGAAAATAAGGGTTTTGTCACTGTCTGTCTAGACAAATGAGTTGCTCGCTAGAATATTCTGGCCAACAACAGTAAGGTGAGTAGGAGGGGAGGATACGTAGGTATTCGGCAGAGGTGCAGGAAGAAGGATGTGAAGAAGAGAAAAAGGAAAAGGCCCAGTGGGCTAAAAGGGCTACTCACCTGGTTGCAGACAGGCTTGTACTTGAGCCCTGGCTTGTTCAGATTGTTCTCCAGCTGCTTGTGATTAAAGTTGGACATACCAATGGACTTGGTCAATCCTGCATCCTTACAATTCTCCAGGGCCTGGGAAGAAGAGGTTTTGAAGAAGGAATATGATAAATTTGGCTATAGATCAAGAAATGATGAAAGACAGCACTGTTAATGAGAATAACTGTGATGAAATGACCATGAAGCTGACTGACTTAGATTGTCTTAAGGAAGGAAAAAGCAAAAAATGGAAAAGGGAAGGAGCTGAATTAATTAGAAAGAAATGACTATTTCATTCTAGGGAAAACAGGAGAGACTATTGTACACTGAAGGAATAGCTGCTTATGCTCACTGTTTATACTTCTTTCCCTTCCTATCTTTGTTTAACATTCCCATGAAGCTCTGATCCCTGCCCCCTCCCCCCGTTTTTCCAACAAACACTCTTTGTCAAGATTATGAATTGCTAAATCCAATGGTGTCTATCTCATTTGACCCAGCAGCAAAATTGGACACAATTGTTAATTTCATCCCTTAAAACACTTTCATCACTTGCTTCCAGGCACAAAACTTTTTTGGTGGTCCTCCTAATCCCCTGGATTCTTCTCTTGCTAGAGTTTCATCATCTTTCTCAATTCTAAGCTTGAGAACTTCTAGATCCCAAGTGATATCATCCAGATTCATGGTTTCAATGTCATCTACTTGCCCAAAATTCCCAAGTTGATATCTCCATCCAAGACCTACACCAAGACCTTGATGTTATCGAGTCAGAGATTCACCTGCCACTCAACACGTCTATTTGGGATGTCTGATAGGCATCTCATACTGACCAAGTTCAAAACAGAGTTACTGATCTTCTCCCCTAACCTGTTTCTCCTGAAGTCCTCTTCATCTCACTGAATGCCAGCTCCACCATCCCATTTGCTGAAGTCAAAGACCTCAGAGTTAATCAGTCCTTCTCATTGTCTCACACCCTCATCCATTCCAGCAGAAAACCTAGTCATCTCTACCTTCAGAATTGGTTCAGAATCCAGTTGCTTCTCACCACTTTCACTGCTTCTATGCTATAATACCTTAACTACTGCTCTTGATTAATTCAAGTGTCTCCTTCCTGGTCTTCCTGCTTCTTTTCTTAGCTCTCTAGTATGTAGTTCTCAGCATTTAGATGGTGTTTTCATCAATGAAACTTTCTCTGATGATGGAAACATTCCAAGTCCACCCTATCTATACAGTAACCACTGGAAAAATGCAACTATTTGCCAGTTAGAATATGTGACCAAAGTACTGATTTTTTCATATTAATGATTTATAATTTATGTAAGTGTATATTGCCTCATGTGGCTAGTAGCTACTCTAATGGACAGTGCAGATATATGGTGGTCCTATTAAAAAATGAATCAGAACAAAACCCTCTAAGGGCACAAAAAAGAAATCAACAAAAACAAAATAAAACAAAAACCTTTAAAGGCCTCCTAGATCATACTGAGTATAAGTCAAAGTCCTCCTAAAAGGTCCTCAATGACCTAGTCACACACTAGCCCTCTGGCTCCATCCCACTCTTTCTCTTCCAGTCCTAGGAGAGATCTTGCTTTTCTTTAGACACAAAGCACTCTATCATTTAATGGCCCTTGAACTTACTGTTACTTCTCCCTAGATAGTTTTCCCCTTTACTCATCCCTCATCTCATATCTCTGCTCAAATATCCTCTTTGAAATGTGACTTTACTTTGAGCCCTATAAAATTTGCACATTGCCCAGTTACATCCCTCATGGTCCACCAATCCTCTTTACCTTACTTTATTGTTCTCCACATAACCTATCACCATCTGAGAAACTTCGGTTTTTTACTTGTTTATTTTCTGTCTCCTCTGACTTCAATGTAGGAACAATGAGGGTAGGGGCTTTTTTGTCCCAAGGCACCATAAATAATAGTTGCTTAGTAAATATTTTGAATAGAGATTAACAGATGAATGTAATAATTCCAAGTCTATATACAGTGGATTAAATGTATCAAAATTGTCAGCATACCTTCAGCTGGATTATAGGAAGATTTAGGTTGAGAGATGGTAAAACATATACTAGATTGTCACTCAAAATACCATATTATATGAAAAGAACCAGGCTGGAAGCCAGAGTAACAGTAGGTCAATGGGAAAGATCTCCTTTATCTCTTGCCAGGACAGGTACAGAAATTTATTTGTCCAGTGAGGAGCACTGGACAATAGAGGACGTGTAGGCATTGGCAGTCATGGGGTAAACAAGAATTTACCTCCCTGATTAAACTTATTAATGAAATTCTGCTCTAGGGGTGAAATTTCTACCTATTTTATGGTAGTTGACATTCTCAAGAATCACATTTACTGATGAGGCAAGATTGTTCAGAGAAATTTAATTTTATTTTGTCAAAGTGTGAAATTCCATGTCTTACTCTCATTTCCAGAGGAGGTTTAGCCTGGATGCAGGATTGCACATTATGCTCTAAATTCCTATAGCTCTTCTGAAATTTTATGTACACCACACACTCACTAATCCTGGGAACACATGACTGATGAGAGTTATAGGATTAATATAACTCTAAATCCAATTTCCAGTGCCCTTCTAGAAAAAATAGAGAATTTGTTCCTTCCATCCTCCATGAGAAGGTTTTGCTGCCTGTGCTCCAATAGCCATGGGATTCTGTCAGTTTCCTTTTTGAAGGAAAGTCTCACTGTGTATCCAGTAAATTGCTACTAAAGAATAAGTTCAATGTTAGAGTTTCAAGAGAACTTTGTGATTTTTTGGTCTAATTTTGAGTATAAATTTGAGAACATTCAGTTTGAGGGCCATCTAGTGACAATTCTAAATTCTCACTGGTGGAAGAGTGAACCATACCCCCCTCTCATGGCTTTGTCATTTGAACACACTCCTCAGAGGAACAATACTCACCTCCCATGTGGCACAGAGATCCACTGTGTCAAATATGCATTTTCCATGTTCATCTATAGGGAAAAGATTCTCCCCAGGCTGGAACAGAAGCAGTGATTATATGAACTTACAAATTAATGCTTTTGCCCTTACATGCTCTGACAGGTACATCTAGGGCTGGGACCCTAAGGCTTTATGGAGTAGATGAAATGTTCTACATACTGATTTTCACATAGTGGTTTGCATATGCTGTGGTAAGAAAAGTCTTCAGAGACAGGCTTCCTATAATCTCTTCCATCTATTATATGTTCAATAAATATATATCATACAAAGTTCTTTGGGGACTCATAGTGGACTAGGTTACTTTCAGTCTGCCTCTTATACTTTGGAAATATCTCTCCATCTGAGAAGGCAGTCTGTTATGCGGCCTTAATTTCCACCAAAAATGCATTGTAACCTTGTCCCAGGCTGACAATCATATTTCCTCATGCTCTGGACACAAGAAGACCCAAGAGTAAAGAAACAAAACAAACAGGGTCTATCTAGATTCTTCTCAGGATTAATAACGAGGCTGGGTAAACCAGGGGTGTTCTCAAGTATTAATCCCCATGAACTGTGACCTGCCCCAAGGGCATAATGGCCAGCACTAGAAAATGCTGGAACAAAAGCAAAGCTGACAACTCAACAATAAAGAGATAAACTCCTCAAATGAAAAATGGGCAAAAAACTTGAATAGACAACTGTCCAAAGAAGAAATACAAATGGTAAAAATAAAATACATGAAAAAAATATTCAACATCAGTAGCAATTAGGGAAATGCGAATCAGCCACTGTCAAGGACTGTTTGGCAGTTCTTAGAGAAGTTGAATATAGATTTGCCACATGACCTGGCAATACCACTAGTGGGTAAATACCCAGAATAACTGAGAGCAGTGGCACGAACAGAGATCTGTGCACCAATATTCATAGTAGAATTATTCATATTGCCAAAAGTTGGACACATCCCATTTGTCCATGAACCAATGAATAATAAACAAACTGTGTTGTATTCACATGATGGAAAATTATGCAGCTGTAAGAAGAAATGAAGTCGTGAAGCAAATGACATCGTGGATGAACCTGGAGGACATTATGTTAAGTGAAGCAAGCCAGAAACAAAAGGACAAATACTGTATGATTGTGCTACTACGAGCAAAATATATTGTGTAATCTCATGGATTTACTACTTTGAATATGGGTCACCAGATGATGGACTGAGTTTAGACAGTGGAAAGGTGAGAGTTAACTTGTGCAGAATTGGTAAAAAGGATATGTGTTAATCTTTAGAAATGAACAGAAAGGGTGAAAGCCCAACATACTGTTTGTAACTAGCAGTACAGTTTCATGTGGGTATGAAAGTGGTTTAAAGGGAAAAGTCTCAGGTCATGTATATTACTAAAAGGAAAGCTAAAAAATGTAACATGGAACTGTATAGGATCATAAAATCACATCCGAAATATGAATATGGGTAAAATTGCATACATAAGACTGCTTCTCTTTGACGGTGACCAAATGTATGTCTAAACTGAAAAATATTAATATCAGACCAAAAAAAACACGAAGTGAAAAACAATCAGACACAAAGTACTACATCTTGTATGATGCCATTTATATAAAATGTAAATGTAAATCAATTTATAAAGATGAAATTAGATCAGTGGTTATGTAGGGCTGGGGAAGGAATGCTAAAGGATATGGAATTTTTGTTTCTGGAGTAACGAAAATGATCTAAAATTTTTTGTGGTGATGGGTGCACAACATTGTGATTATACTAAAAAAGTCATTTATTAAAATACAAAACAAAACAAAGCAAGAAACTCCCTAAGATGAAAAGTCAGGACCAGATGGCTACAAAGGTGAGTTCTATCATTCAATTCTATTCATTCAATCATTCTAAGATGACTAATACTGATCTTGCTCAAGCTCTTTCAAAAAACTAAACAGAAAAGAACACTACCAAACTTATTCTATGAAGTCAACATCACCCTAATATCAAACCAGATAAAGATACTACAAAAAAAAAAAGAGAAAATTACGTACCAGTATCACTAATGAATATAGATATGAAAATACTCAACCAAATACTTGCAAACCCAATCAAAAAAGCATGTTTAAAAAATTATACACCACAATCAAGTGGGTTTTATCCCAGGTATGCAAGGGTGGTTCAACGCAAGAAAATCAAGTGCACATATGAAAAATCTACAGCTAGCTTTGTAGTCAATGGTGAAAGACTGAAAGCTTTCCTGCTGAGATCAGGGACAAGACAAGGTTGTCCACTCTCACCATATTATTCAATATTGTGCTAGAAATTCTAGCTAGAGCAATTAGGCTAGATAAAGAAATAAAAGGCAGGAATTGTGGAAAGATTGTGCCGCACTAACAGGCAGAGTTCAATGCTCTCGCAAAAACAATCGAGAAAGAACCAAAAGCTATCCAAGGGACCTGCTTTGGGGGTCATCAGACCAGGACAGTGCTACACACCTCCCAGAAGGGTGAGGGACAGAGAGATGAAGAAGCCAAAACAACGAACTCGAGTTAGCAAACCTCTGTGGCAGCTGGGAAGGGCTCCCCTCTCCTCCCCCCAAGACATTAAGCTAGTTAAAACACCTGGCTCGCTGCAGCAAACTGAGAGGAGAACACATACCTTCCTCCCTGTCAGCTGTTTCAAGGAAAAAGGGAGGGGGAGTAGGGGGGGATTTTATCAGTGAATTTGGCCAACAGAGTGTGCTTTGAATCTCGGCTCTGGAGATTCAGCATAGGAACACAAGAAAGCCAAGATTGAAACACCTCCTTGGAAAGGTGTGCTGACTAGTGCCATCTGCTGGACAGTCTGGAAATTGCATGGACAAAAATTGTTTTCAGTTCTATCTGTATCTTAACTTTTGGAAAGAATCTGCACCACAACAGTGAGTCCCTGACTGGTTTTGATAACTTAAGCTGGGCAACTTTAAAGACTTAGAATATGTTGGACCAAATATCAAAGAAGAACTGTGAAAAAATAGGCAAGAGAGAGAAATAGACCATCAGTGTAAATTCAGCAACATATTCAGATGCCTAGACACCAGCCAAAAATTACAAGCAATACTAGGAAACAGGAAGAGATGGCCCAGCCAAAAGAACTAACAAAATATCCTGAAGAGATACTGGATTTAAGATGATTAATCAGTGATAATCACACAACTCTCCTAAATCACTTCAAAGATTTTAAAGAAAATATGACTAAAGAAAAAAGGATATTAAGAAGACCCTGGGTGAGCATAAAGAACATTTTGAAAACCTGCAAAGAAAAGTAACAGACTTATGGGAATGAAAGACACAAAAGAGGAGATTAAAAATATATTAGAGGCACATCAGAGCAGATTTGAAATGCTTAAAATCAAAATTAGTGATTTTGAAGACAGATCATCTGAACTGGAAAAGACAAGAGAACAGAAAGAGAAGAAAAAGGAAAAAATAGAACAGAGTGTCAGGGAATTTAATGACAATGAGTAATGCACAAACATTGACATTATTGGTGTCCCAGAAGGAGAAGAGAATGGAAAAGGGGTAGAAAGAATATTGGAGGAAATAATGACCAAAACTTCCCAAGTCTTATGAAAGACATAAATATTAATATCCAAGAAGGACAACTCACCCCAAATAGAATAAATCCAAATAGACCTACATAGAGACACTTATTATTCAGAATGTCAAATATCAGCGATAAAGAGAAGATTCTGAAAGCAGCAAGAGAAAAGCACATCATCACATACAAGGGAAACTTGGTAAGAATAAGTGCAGATCTCTTATCATAAACCATGGAGGTGAGAAGAAAGTGGTATGATGTATTTAAGGTACTGAAAGAGAAAGACTGCCAACCAAGAATTCAGAATATGGCAAAATTGTCCTTCCAAAATGAGGGTGAGTTCAAAGTCTTCATAGACAAACAAAAACTGATAGATATGTTAACAAAAGACCAGAATTACAGGAGATACTAAAGGGAGTGCAGCAGCCTGAAAGGAAAAAACATGAGTGAGAGACTTGGAGAAGAGTGTAAAAATGAAGATTATTAAGAAGGGTAAACTAAAGTATAAGAAGACAGACAAAAGAACTATATGAAAACAGAAAGCCAAAGGACAAAATGAATGAAGTAAGTAATACCTTTACAGTAATCACACTGATGTTAATGGCTTAAATTCCCCCAAAAAAGGACATAGACTGACAGAGTGGTTTAAAAAATGAGCCATCTATATGCTGTTGTAACAGTTTGATATTATTTATGAATTCCAAAAATAGATATTGGATCATGTTTGTAAACTGGTATGTTCCTCAGGGTGTATTAGATTGTATTAGATTCAGAGGTTTCACTTTTACTTTATTAAATCAAGATTAGAGCTTTTATTTGACCACATTATTAGGGCATCTCAGTTTGAGTCCCTGCCCCTTCTCCCCTTTGTGCACTGTATAAACCAATGCTTAATCAAAGACAGGGAAGTAAATACATGGAGAAGGAGAACACAGAGAATTGAGTTTTGGATGCTGGAGCGCTGGGGAGAGAGCCGAGGCATTGACCTGATAATTTGTAGCTGCAGAGACCAGAGCCCTGAGCAGCTGAGCTCAGGAAAGAGAAGACTCCTTCAACCTCAAGCTGAGATAGGAAGAGGCTGGGCCAACAGAGCCTTAAGAGGAATAAGAAGGCTGAACCCTCGCAGACATTGCCTGCCATCTTGCTTCAATATGTGGCAAATGACTTTGGGTAAGAAAGTACCTCTTACCTTAAGTTGGATTCTTTAGGGCCTTGTGACTGTAAGCGTCTACCCCAAATAAATACCCTTTATAAAAGCCAACAGATTTCTGGTGTTTTGCATCAGCACCCCTTTGACTGACTAATACAGCTGTCTATGAGAAACTCATCTCAGATGTGAGGATACAACCAGGTTAAAAGTGAAAGGTTGGAAAAAGATATTACATGCAAATAGTAACCAAAAAAGAGCTGGAATAGCGTTACTAATATCAGACAAAATAGATTTTAAATGCCAAAGTGTTATAAGGGATGAAGAAGTTCATTATATAGTAATAAAAGTAACCATTCACCAAGAAGAAATAACTATACTAAATATTTATACACCTAACCTGAGTGTCCCAAGATACATGAGACACACACTGGCAAAGCTGAATGGAGAAATAGATGTCTCTACAATAATAGTTGGAGACTTTAATACACCACTTGAGGTATTGGATAGAACATCTGGACAAAGGATAAGAAACAGACAGCTTGAAAAATATGATAAATAAACTAGACCAAACAGCCTTCTATAGAGCATTGTACCCCAAAACAGCAGGATATACATTCTTTTCAAGTGCTCATGGATCCTTCTCCAAAATAGACCACATGTTGGATCACAAAGGAAGTCTCATAAATTTTAAAAGATTGAAATGATATAAAACAGTTTCTCTGATCACAACATAAAGAAACTGGAAATCAATAAAGGACAGAAAAGTGGAAAATTCCTAAATATATGGAGATTAAACAAAATACTCTTAAATAATCAGTGTGTCAAAGAAGAAATTGCAAGAGAATTAAGCAAATATCTTGAGATGAGTGAAATGAGAACACAACATATGAAAACCTATGAGACACCACAAAGGCAGTGCTGAGAGGGAAATTTATAGCTTACATTAAAAAAGAAAAAAGAGCTAACATTGACAATCTTACTGCACACCCAGAGGAACTAGAAAAAGAACAGCAAACTAATCCCAAATCAAGCCAAAGGAAAGAAATAGTAAAGATCAGAGCAGAAATAAATGAAATCAGAATAACAGCACAGAAAACAATAGAAAGAATCAACAAAACTGAAAGTAAGTTATTTGAGAATATCAACAAAATCAACAAACACTTAGCTAGAGTGACAAAGAGAAAAAGAAAGAAGATGCAAATAACTAAAATCAGAAATGAGAGGGGGGATATTACCACTGACTCTGCAGCAATAAGAAAGCTCATAATAGGATACTATAAACAATTGTATGCCAAAAAACTAGACAATGTAGATGGATGAACAAATTCCTAGAAACACATAAACTACCTACACTGACCCTAGAATAAATAGAAGACATGAACAAACCAATCACAAGTGAAGATACTGAAACAGTCATCAAAAACTTCCCAGAACTGTATATACATAAACAAAAGAAAGAAAGAGGAATCCTATGTCACTCCCTATACAAGAAAATGGATCAAAGGTCCAAATATAAAAGCCAGGATCATAAAACTACTAAAAGAAAATGTAGGGAAACACCTTAAAGACCTTGTGGTAGGTGGTAGTTTCTTGGACTTTATACCCAAAGCATGTGCAACAAAAGAAAATATAGATATATGTGACATCCTCAAAATTAAACCCTTTTTCACCTCATAGGATTTTGTCAAAAGGTGAAAATGTAGCCAACACAATGAGAGAAAATATATGGAAATCTCACATCTGATAAGGGTTTAATGTCCATGATATATAAAGAGATCATATAACTCAGCAATAAAAAGACAACCAAATAAAAATTGGGCAAAAGACTTGAATAGACATTTGTCAAAAAAAGAAATACAA
The DNA here is from genome assembly GCA_029593785.1 of Cabassous unicinctus. Classification (NCBI taxonomy): domain Eukaryota; kingdom Metazoa; phylum Chordata; class Mammalia; order Cingulata; family Chlamyphoridae; genus Cabassous; species Cabassous unicinctus. The sequence continues at coordinate 25,521 of JAQZBX010003151.1, forward strand.
ATGGCAAAAAACAAACAGGAAAAACTGTTCAACATCACTAGCAATTAGGGAAATGCAAATCAAAACTACAATGAGATACTATTTCTCACCTATCAGAATGGCAACTATTAAAAAGACAGAGATATACGAGTATTGGAGAGGATGTGGAGAGATAGGAACACTTATTCACTGTCGGTGGGAATGTAGAGTGGTACAGCCACTGTCAATGACTGGCAATTCCTAAAGAATTGAATATAGATTTGTCTCATGACCCAGCAATACAGCTAGTGGGTAAATGCCCAGAGTAAGTGAGAGCAAAGGTGAAAAGCCGAGGCCAGGTGGCTTCACAGATGAATTTTGCCAATCATTCAAAGATGATTTAATAACAATATTGCTCAAGCACTTCCAAAAAATGAACAGGAAAGAACACAACCAAACTCATTCTATGAAGTCAACATCACCATAATACCAAAATCAGATAAATATACTACAAAAAAAGAAAAGAAAAGAAAATTACAGACCAATATCCCTAATGAATATAGATGCAAAACTCCTCAAAAAATACTTGCAAACTGAATCCAAGAGCACATTAAAAGAATTATATGCTACGATCATGTGGGTTTTAACCCAGGTATGCAAGGGTGGTTCAACACAAGAAAATCAATTAGTGTAATAAACCACATTGATAAACTGAAGAAGAAAAATCATATGATCCTCTCAATTGATGCAGAAAAGGCATTTGACAAAATACAACACCCTTTCTTAATAAAATATACTCCAAACAAAAGGAATAGAAGGAAGTTTCTCAATATGGTGAAGTGCATATATGAAAAACCTAGCATTGTAGTCAATGGTGAAAGACTGAAAACTTCCCTGGTGAGATCAGGAACAAGACAAGGATGCCCACTGCCACCATTGTTATTCAATATTGTGCTAAAAGTTCTAGCTAGTGCAATTAGGCTAGATAAAGAAATAAAAGGCACCCAAATATTGAAAGAATAAGTAAAACATTCACTGCTTGCTGATGATATGATCCTATATACAGAATCTCCTGAAAAATCCACAACAAAGGTACTAGAACTAATAGATGAATTCATTAAAGTGGCAAGATACAAGATTAATACACAAAAATCAATAGCATTTCCATACACTACTGCTGTGCAATCTGAGGAGGAAATCAGAAGAAAAATTCCATTTATAACAGCAACTGAAAAAATCAAATATTTGGAATAAACTTAACCAAGGACATAAAGGACCCTGTACTCAGAAAACTACAAAACATCACCAAAAGAAAACGAAGAAAATTTAATTAAATGAACATATATTCCTTGTTCATGGATTGGAACACTAAATATCGTTAGGATGTCAGTTCTACCCAAACTGATTTACAGATTCAACAGACTCCCAGAAAAATCCCAACAGCCTTTTTTGCACAAATGGAAAAGCCAATTATCAAATTTATTTGGAAGGGTAAGCAACCCTGCACAGCCACAAATGTCTTTAAAAAGAAGCATGAAGTTGGAGGAATCTCACTTCCTGATTTTAAAGCATGTTGCTTGGCTACAGTGGTAAACACAGCATGGTATTGGTATAAAGATAGACAGATTAACCAATGGAACCAAATAGAGAACTCAGAAATTGATCCTCACACCCACAGTCAAGTGATTTTTTTTTAACTTTATTTTGTACATTTAATAATCGGAAATATGAAAAATTAAAAGCTAAAAAGTAAACACAGATGAATAAATATATACATTTCTCAATTAAATGTAATGGATACTGTATTAGTCAGCCAAAGGGGTGCTAATGTGAAATACCAAAAATGGGTTGGTCTTTATAAAGGGTATTTATTTGGGGTAGAAGTCCACAGTTACCAGGCCATAAAGCATAAGTTTCTTCTCTCACCAAAGTCCATTCACGTGTTGGAGCATGACAGCTGTCGATGTTTGCCAGGGTTCAGGCTTCTTGGTTTCCTCTCTTCCTGGGGCTGCATTTCTCTCCAGGCTTAGCTCCTGTTTCCTCCACAAGGTCATCTGTAGACGATCAGGCAAACGGCTCGCCTCTCTTCTCCTGGGGCCTTCTCTCCAATATCAAAACTGCTTCTCAAAAACGGCCTCAACTCTGTTCTTTGCCTTGCCCTTTATATTCGATTCCCCACCCACCAAAGGGGTGGGGCTCAATGCCCTACTGACGTGGCCCAGTCAACGCCCTAATCATAACTTAATCATGTCCAGATTAACAGATCAGTTTATAAGCATGATCCAATTATATTTTTGTAATTCATAATTACATCAAACTGCCCGATTGCAACAGATATATATAAATTTTTTTTAAATCAAACAATATGTTACACAATATATTTGGTTCATAGTAATGCATTCATACAGTATTTGTCCAACTTGCTTCACTCAACATAATGTCCTCCAGGTTCATCCATGTTGTCATATGCTTTACGACTTCATTTCTTCTTACAGCTGCATAATATTCCATCGTGTGAATAGACCACAGTTTGTTTATCCATTCGTCTATTGATGGACACCTGGGTTGTTTCCAACTTTTGGCAATGGTGAATAATGTTGCTATGAACATCGGTGTACAGATGTCTGTTCGTGTCACTGCTCTCAGTTCTTCTGGGTATATACCCAGTAGTGGTATTGCAGGGTCACGTGGCAAGTCTATATTCAACTTCTTTAGGAACTGCCAAAAAGTCCTCCATAGTGGCTGTACCATTCTGCATTCCCACCAACAGTGAAGAAGTGTTCCTATCTCTCCACATCCTCTCCAACACTTGTAGTTCTCTGTCTTTTTAATAGTGGCCATTCTGATAGGTGTGAAATGATATCTCATTGTAGTTTTGATTTGCATTTCCCTAATCATGAGTGGTGTTGAGCATTTCTTCATGTGTTTTTTTGCCATTTGTATTTCTTCTTTGGAGAAATGTCTATTCAAGTCTTTTGCCCATTTTTAATTGGGTCGTTTTTCTTTTTATTGTTGAGTTCTAACATCTCTTTATATATCCTGGATATTAAACCCTTATCAGATTTGTGATTTCCAAATATTTTTTCTCATTGAGTTGGCTGCCTTTTCACCCTTCTAACAAAGTCCTGTGAGGTACAAAAGTGTTTAATTTTGAGGAGGTCCCATTTACCTATTTTTTTCTTTTGTTGCACGTGCTTTGGGTGTAAGGTCCAAGAAACCACCACCTACTACAAGGTCTTGAAGATGTTTCCCTACATTTCCTTCTAGTAGTTTTATGGTTCTGGCTTTTATATTTAGATCTTTGATCCATTTTGAGTTGATTCTTGTATAGGGGGTGAGATAGGGGTCCTATTTCATTCTTTTGGTTATAGATATCCAATTCTCCCAACACCATCTGTTGAAGAGACTGTTTTTTCCCAGTAGCATGGGCTTGGTAGGTTTGTCAAAAACCAGTTGACTGTATAGATGTGGGTATATTTCTGGGTTCTCAGTTCTATTCCACTGATCGATGTGTCTATCTTTATGCCAGTACCATGCTGTTTTGACCAATGTAGCTTTGTAATGTTTCAAGGTCAGGCAATGAAATTCCTCCCACATTGCTCTTCTTTTTTAGAATGCTTTTGGTTATTCAGGTGCGCTTACCCCTCCAGATGAATTTGGTAATTGCCTTCTCTAATTCTGTCAAGTAAGCTGTTGGGATTTTGATTGGTATTGCATTGAACCTATAAATCAGTTTGGGCAAGATTGACATCTTCACGAGATTTATTCTTCCAATCCATGAACACAGAATGTCTTTCCATTTGTTTAGGTCTTTTTACATTTCTTTTAGCATTGTTTTGTGGTTTTCTGCATATAGGTCCTGTACTTCTTTGGTTAAATTAACTCCTAGGTATTTGAGTCTTTTTGTTGCTATTGAAAATGGAATTTTCCTCCTGATTTCCTCCTCAGGTTGTTCAGTACTTGTGTAGAAAAATAGTACTGATTTTTGCGTGTTGATCTTGTATCCTGCCACTTTGCCGAACTCATTTATTAGTTCAAGTAGCTTTGTTGTGGATACTTCAGGATTTTCTAAGTACAGGATCAAGTCATCCACAAACAGTGAGAGTTTTACTTCCTCTTTTCCTATTTGGACGCCTTTAATTTTTTTGTCTTATCTAATTGCCCTAGCTAGAACGTCTAGTACAATGTTGAATAACAATGGTGACGGTGGGCATCCTTGTCTTGTTCCTGATCTTAGAGGGAAAGCTTTCAACTTTTCCCCATTGAGTATCATGTTGGCTGTGGGTTTTTCATATACACCTTTTATCATATTGAGGAATTTTCCTTTTATTCCTATCTTTTGAAGTGTTTTTATCAAAAAAGGATGTTGGATTTTGTCGAATGCCTTTTCTGCATCGATTGAGATGATCATATGGTTTTTTTCCTTCAATTTGTTAATGTGGTGTATTACATTGATTGATTTTCTTATATTGAACCAGCCTTGCATACCAGGAATAAATCCCACTTGGTCTTGATATATAAGTCTTTTGATATGCTGTTGGATTTGATTTGCAAGTATTTTGTTGAGAATTTTTGCATCTATGTTCATTAGAGAGATTGGTCTGTAATTTTCTTTTCTTGTGGAATCTTTATCTGGCTTTGGTATTAGGGTGATGTTGGCTTCATAAAATGTGTTGGGTAATTTGTCCTCCTCTTCAATTTTTTGGAAGAGTTTAAACAGGATTGGTGTTAATTCTTTTTGAAATGTTTGGTAGAATTCACCTGTGAAGCCATCTGGTCCTGGACTTTTCTTTGCTGGGAGATTTTTGATGACGGATTCAATCTCCTTAATTGTGATTGGTTTGTTAAGTTCTTGTATTTCTTGTAGAGTCAGTGTAGGTTGGTTGTGCATTTCTAGAAATTTGTCCGTGTCATCTAGGTTGTTTAGTTTGTTGGCGTATAGTTTCTCATAATATCCTCTTATAATTCTTTTTATTTCTGTGAGGTCATCTGTAACTTCCCCCCTTTCATTTCTGATTGTATTTATTTGCATCTTCTCTCTTTTTTTCTTTGTTAGTCTAGCGAGGGGTTTGTCAATTTTATTGATCTTCTCAAAAACCCAGCTTTTGGTTTTGTTGATTTTCTCTATTGTTTTTCTGCAGTCATTTTCATTTATTTCTGCTCTAATCTTTATTATTTATTTCCTTCTGCTTGCTTTGGGGTTGGTTTGCTGTTCTTTTTCTAGTTTCTCTAGTTGTTCAGTTAAATAGCTCTTTCTTGTTTTTTGATATAGGCATTTAGGGCTATAAATTTCCCTCTCAAGACTGCCTTTGCTGTATCCCATAAGTTTTGATACGCTGTGTTCTCATTTTCATTTGTCTCAATATATTTACTGATTTCACTTGCAATTTCTTCTTTGACCCACCGAATATTTAGGAGTGTGTTGTTCAAGTCTCCACACATTTGCAAATTTACTTTTTTCCTGTCTGGTATTGATTTCTAGTTTCATTCCATTATGTTCTGAGAAGGTGCTTTGTATAATTTCAATCTTTTTATATTTATTGAGAGCTGATTTGTAACTTAACATGTGGTCTATCCTGGAGAAAGATCCATGGGCACTTGAGAAGAATGTATAATCTGCTGAGTTTGGATGCAGTGTTCTGTATATGTCTGTTAGGTCTAACTTGTTTATCATATTGTTCAAGTTCTCTGTTTCCTTGTTGATCTTCTGTCTAGTTGTTCTATCTAATGATGTGAGTGGGGTGTTGAAGTCTCCAACGATTATTGTAGAAATGTCTATTTCTCCCTTCAGTTTTGCCAGAGTTTGGTTCATATATTTTGGGGCACCCTGGTTAGATGCGTATATATTTATGATTGTTATATCTTCCTGGAGGATCATCCCTTTTATTAATATATAATGGCCTTCCGTATCTCTTATCACTTTTTTGCATTTAAAGTCTGTTTTGTCTGATATTAGTATAGCTACCCCTGCTCTTTTCTGCTTACTTTTCCCATGGAATATCTTTTTCCAACCTTTTACTTTCAGCCAGTTTGTATCCCTGGGTCTGAGGTGAGTTTCTTGTAAGCAGCATATGGATGGCTCAAGTTTTTTTATCCATTCTGTCAGCCTGTATCTTTTGACTGGGGAATTTAACCCATTCACATTCAATGATATTACTGAAAATGTACTATTTATTTCCTCCATTTTATACTTTGGTTTTCATATGTCATCTTGTTTTTGTCTCTCTTTTTACTCTTTTGGTTATCCTTTCTGCTTTTCTTTCTTCTATACTCTCCTCCAAGCCTCTCTCTCTTGTCTTTTTCTTTCAGGTTCTAAGGCTTCCTTTAATATTTCCTGCAAAGGTGGATTCTTTTTTGCAAACTCTCTTAGTTTCTGTTTGTTTGTGAGTAGTTTATACTCACCTTCATATTTGAAGCACAGTTTTGCTGGATAAAGAATTCTTGGCTGGCAGTTTTTCTCTTTCAGTTTCCTAATTGTATCATACCACTGTCTTCTCGTCTCCTTGGTTTCTGAAGAGAAATCTGCACTAAGTCTTACTGAACATCCTCTGTATGTGATCATTTGCTTCTCTCTTGCTGCTCTGAGAATTTTCTCTTTATCTTTTACATTTGACATTCTGAATAGTATGTGTCTTGGCGTAGGTCTATTTGGATTTATTCTCATTGGGGTACGGTGTGCTTCTTGGACATGTAAGTTCATTTCTTTCATGAGAGTTGGGAAATTTTAGCTATTATTTCCTCAAATACTCTTTCTGCCCCTTTTCCTTTCTCTTCCCCTTCTGGAACTCCCATGACACATATATTGTTGCGTTTTGTGTTGTCATTCAACTCTCTGAGCCCTTGCTCAATTTTTTCCATTCTTTTCTCTCTCTGTTCTTTTCTATCTTCAATTTTAGCTGCTCTGTCTTTGGTATCACTTATTCTTTCTTCTATCATTTTGAGTCTGCTGTCTATGTCTCAAATGTGATTTTGACTTCACCTATTGTGTCTTTCATTCCCATGAACTCCGTTACTTTTCTGTTCAGGATTTCAAATTCTTCTTTGCGTTCTCTCAATGTCTTCTTGATGTCATTTATCTCTTTAACTATATTGTCTTTCATCTCATTAATTTGGTTTTGGAAATTTGTGCTCATCTCACTGATGAGTTCTCTCAAATTCTGCATCTCTTCTGGGACTTTGATGTATTCCTTTTCTTGGGCCATGTTTTCTATTTTCTTAGTATGGCTTGTAATTTTTTGCTGGTGTTTAGGCATCTGGTTAGGTTGTATTTTACTTAGATGCCCTATCTCTCTCTCTTTTATGGGGCTTTGGTGGCAAGAGGCTGTGAGTTACCACAGCTCTTTGATTTTTGGCTCAACCTTGATTGTTAGAATTGTCCTGCTGGTTGCTCAAAACTGGGTACTGGACCCAGTAATTGGTTGTAGAGTCGTTTCCTAGGGCCTTGGGCAGGGAACCTATAGAGTCAGGAAAAGCCTCTCCTATTTATTAATTTTCTTATGTGCACTTCCTTGGTCTGCCAGGAGATGGTGCTCGTTGGCAGCTCTCAATTCAATGCCTGGTCGGAGTGTATTTGTTGTGACACAGACCAGATCAATGTGATAGAGCTTCCTGTCTGGGGGTAGGAGCCTTGTAATTCAAACTTTCTGAGACAGTTCTCCAGTCTTCTCTGGTAGCCCTGTCCCTTTTCCCACCTAGGAAATATTTCCACTCCCCTCTGAATCCTCAACAATCAGTCCCTGTTAGTAGAGGAGGAGATTCGGAGGTTTGTATATCTTTAGCCCCTTGCAGGCTCCAAGGCAAACAATGGCGTAGCCCCACCCGGCCTGGAAGGGCTCTCGGACACAGCAAACCAAATGGCTCTGTCGTCGTGATTTCCCTCTTTTGTCCCTCTCTCCTCTGGGAGGTGTGCAGCCTTCACCTGCTGTCCTAAACCCTAGAAGATCTATTTCAGGGCTGTTTCAGCCTGTCCTCTAGCTATTTTTCTGGAGAAGAGATTCCTGTGTTTTACTAGTCCGCCATCTTCCCGGAAGTCAAGTGATTTTTTTGACAAGGATGTTAAGCCTGTCCGGCTGAGCCAGAACAATCTATTCAACAAATAAATTATTATTTAGGATTCCTCCAATTTTCATTATCCCTACATCCACCTAAAAAAGAATAATCAATAATTTATACAAGATGAAGGTCATGCTGCTAGAGGAAGTGAAAATGGTTTGATCATGTGAATTGCTAACCTTCAGAGCTGTTGGGAAATGAATAATATATAGGTCCACGTAGTTCAGCTGAAGTTTCTTCAGTGATGTTTCCATCACTTTGGACCAACTCTGGTCAAAAGAAAGTCACCCAAACCTGCAGAGGTCAAAAGAAAAGACACATTGCATTAATACTTTAGCTGATCGTGAATAAGATGAGGAAAGAAATAACTGATAAAGTGTGACTAGTTTAACAACTTCACATTGGAAACTTGTGAAGTCATAAAGCATATGACAATGCCATTCTTATTGAATTCAGGCTGAACTTGGGTTGTCAATGAACCTAAACTCTAATCAGTAGAAATATACCTAATCTTTAGGTTTTATTCAGAATATTATTTCTTTATTAATATCTTTTTTATTTTGTAGATTTCTACCCTGTAAGAATGATATATAAAATTTTGTAAGGAAATAGAGGAAAATGATCATAGAGTCATGAAGGAGATAGAAACTTTGCAAAATAAAATAAAGCTATGGGAAATCTTGCACACATGTTATGTGAAGAACATGGAAAAATAGCCATGCTGGGAGAGTTCATTCAAATGCTAAATAAAAATATTTCCCACAAGCATTTTTCAAGAACCTTAATGTTAACTCCTGGATAGTTTACTTTAACCCATATTTGTACAGTTTTCTACTACTTGAACTCTCAAACACTGAAGGGAAAATATTTCCTTTTATTGCAGTTCTCTTTTCATATCACCTAATCATAGAAACTCTATTATTTTTTTCAGAATTTTGTGAAGACATCTCCTGCAGAATGGAAGGAAATGACTCAAGAGGTAAAATCACAATCAAGTCATAATAATGTCCATCATCTGAATGATATTTTATTGAGTTTACAAAGAATTTTCTGGTAATATATCTAATTCCATCTTCATAAAACTGTGTAAGATAAATCTTTTCTATTCCTTTTGCATACATAAGAGAAGGGAAAAATTGGTTTTACGTGGTAACATGCTGATACAATACAAGAAACTTTAGCAATACCTTTTTAAATACTCAAATAGCTCTCTACCATTGCTCTCTCTTCTTGACAGAGTTGAAAACTGTGTTTCAGAGTGTTAAGAAATTTGACAACATCTCACAGATGACAGGGAAAGCCATCATGTCATCACAGATTGAGCTAATGCTATACTTTATGCTAAATCACACTACTTTGGGCTGAAGCTCAGAGAAGGAAAGTGATTATACTTAAACTAAAGTCACAAAATGTGTATATGGCCATGATAAAATCCATAATATGTGTGTGAATAAAAGTTGTGCAAATAGGCACAATCAGAAAAGTTACTCAAGCAATCATATCCTCACAATTCCACACACAGTCACATTTCACAAATGTGCACACACACCTACATAGAACAAATACATTTAATTTTGAAGTATAGAATATGTCTTCTCTCTTCACAGTGCCATCTGCAATCTTGCTTCGGATGGCCTGTCCAATCTGCTCTTCATTTCCATACAGATAGGCAGAATCAATGTGGCAAAACCCAGCATCAATAGCTAATTTGGTGGCTTCCTCTGCTTTACTCTTAGGAATCTAGAGGAGCAACAAAGGCAGAGGTGGAATTGATTGAGAGGTCATCATGGCCCAAGTAGTGGCCTTCACCAGAATGAATCATTCCCTCAAGTCTTGTGCTAGTTCTCCATGTAGGCTGAACAGTTTCTCCCAGTTTGCCTGGGCCTTTCCCACGTTTACTTTGGAAAGTTGTGCATCCCTGGAATACCTTCACTCTGATAAATCTGAAATGGGTGTTTATTGGTATTGGAAGTCCCCAAGACCACCATCAGGTCCAGTGATTTGCTAGAAATTCTCACAGGACTGAGAGCGTATGTGTCTTCACAGCTATGATTTATTACACTGAATGATACAAAGCAAAATCAGTAAACAGAAAATTTGCATGTGACAAAATACACAGAACCAGGCACAGAAGTCCAAGGCTCCTTCTCCAGAGGAGGCACACCGAACATATTTGATTCCTACAGTATCAAACTTTGACAATGCACTGGAACTGTTGTCTACCAGGAAAGCTCACTACGGACTCAATTCCCAAGCAGTTTAGAGGATCTACTCATACAGGCTCACTCTGCCTAACATAACAAATTTCCAGTCTTCCTGAAGGAAAGCAGATTCAGAATAAACTTTATTGTTTGCACAAACACTTTAGGCACAACCACCGTTACCAATGAGAGGAATGGTGGACACTTCCTGAAATTCAAGTTCACACATGCCACCCAATGGTGAAACTTGTAAGCAGGCACTTCTCGGGATAGTGGTCTGCGATGTTAATTCTTTAATGCACAGTCACTCTAGTCACATGATAGGACTATATATTAGGCATTAAAAAGTACACTGTGAGGATATAGGTTTTAATAAGAAATTAACCACAGCTTATAAGCAGTTCATGAAGTAGAGCTGAGCCCTGAATGCCAAGGCCAATAAAATGAAAGAGAATGTAATTCTAGAGAAATTTGAATGAATAGTTTGTCTACCCATATTGGAGAAAGATTTTAAGGTGCAATTGATAATGGAAAAAAACATAAATGAAGCAAACCGTTTCTTTCTTTTTCTGTTAAGTATATCAAAAGCTCTTTTTTTCAACATGATTACAAGGAATTGCATACTGAGCCCCACCTGCCCCTGCTGGTCTACCCTGTGCTTTTCCTTAGGTGTCCATCACCTGGAGGATTACAAGGCAGTAGCCTCATTGTTATTGACAATCTCCACCTCTTCTTTGTCCTGTCACCTGCAGTGTCTGTTAAAAATTCCTACCTATAATTCAGTTGTGAAAATGAGATCATAGTTTGACTTAATTTTCCCATGTTGTGTATTTAAGTAGTAAGTAGTCAGAATGAATATTTTCTGGCTTACCATAGTAGTGACATGTCCACCTTGCTCCCTCTTGGGTGAGAGGAACAACTCTAAATATTTCCTTCCAATGTAAGATGTTTAATAAGGACCAAGAATTTAGAGGAAGCATTTCACCCAAAAGGAAGTCATATTTTCTTTTCAGGGAAATTTTCCAGCAGGGAATTAGAAGGGAAACTCTTCTCACTGTGTGCTCTATATTCTGCCTGATACTCGGTGGGCTGCCCTCACCGCACAGCTGCAGTCCCTCCCTCATTTACCACACACCTTCAAATGCAGGGCTACTGGCCACAGGGACTTCTTTGGCCCATGTGTACTTGGCAGAAGGAAAGATTTCTTGAATTATAAAAATAGACAGAGAAGCTCCTCATTGTGATCAATCTCAAAGCAGGCAGCTGGCAGCAAGTGCCCTAACTGTTGAGGTCATTTTCTGCTAAACAGATGGAGATGGGGGAGATGCCAAGCCCTTATTAATCCCTAGGGGCCCACACTATGAGACCCTGAAGAACTGGCTGAAGATTGTCCTCCTTCTCCCTTTATGCATGGAATTGCTCCAGCCTGGTGAAACCGAGACTAAGTGGGTCCCCCAGCGTCACACAGGAACTTAGTTCTATGACAACCCAGGTGGGCAACAATCCATCCAAGGCTGTTTTCATTTGCATTCTTGCCCCCAAGTCCTCTACTTTTACCTCTGGAGGTGCATAAGTGCCGAATCCTAGGACAGGAATGAAGTGACCATCGTTTAGTGGCACACAATGACATTTGTGATCCATTGCCTCTCACTCTTCAGAATAAGCAGAGACTGCTTTTTTCCATTCCCTTTGGCAGATTTATGAAACAACACTAAGGCAATACCCTATCTGAAAAGACAACGCCCCAACTGTACTGTTCAAATTTAAGAAATAACAAAGGAGGGACCACGCTTAAAGGGACATTCAATGTGAGATGATAGAGTTGGCACCATTGCACTTGCTTTTCTTTTCTTATCAAACAATGTACTGAAGTTCATTATTCTAAGTGATAAATAATCAGGTTTCTGGTAACGTAGCTCATGGATTTATGCAACGATGCCAATCATCTCACCCATAGGAGCCTGGATTCACTTCACCCTCCTGTTTCCACAAAGCTCAACTCCCACAGCTACTGCTTATTCAGTCTGTTCCCAAGTGCACTCTCCATGTGGCCTTGCATGATGCAATGTCCTGCCCCCTAGGCTGTGAGTATATGGACTAATAACCTACTGCCCACCTCACCTGTCCATCAGTGGGTGTCATGAGTTTGGCCATCCCCAAAACCCTGGGATGAGGATCCCTTTCAAGCAGGTGAATAAAAGCACTTGGCATCACGGGCAAGAAGGCCAAGGAAATACCAGGGACACCTGGTCAGGTGTAATGATCTTCACTGTGGTAATTAATTGATTCCTTGATAGGGGGAAGAAGGTTGCTTGGAATGGAACTGCCAATTGTTGGCTAGATGGGGATAAACTATTATCTCAGATGTTTGCAGCCTACCAGTCACTAAGAACAAGTTTGTTTCCTGGAGGAAGCCTTGGTGTTAGCTTAACTGAGATATCCTCAGTAGAAAAATGAGATATTGCTGGAAACTTCCTAAATACCTTTTCGGAGGATTACCATGTACTCTGAACTGCAGGCTCTGTGAAGACTTCCAGTTAAAAAATAATAAAGGTAAGGATTATACAAATAAATATATTTGCATAAGGAAAGCATTTGTTCCATACAATTTTTAATATGCTCACACATTGTACTCACACAAGTTCCCATCTGCTGTCCTTGGTCAGTAGCCCCTAAAAAACCTCTGCCTCTATCCAGTTGTGTGCAGCTAGGGTGGCGGTAGGTGGTAGGCAAAGGGACTGGGCATTTAGCAGTTATAGTCTGGCAATTTTCTAAATATCAACCTGTAGACTCTTTTTCTTTTCCTCATGCCATTGTCACGTTAATGTTTCCTTCTTTCAGGTCTATTTATTATTTTTACTTTACCTTTTCCGATTTGTCTGACAAATGCAGGCACTCTGTTTGAGAAACCTTAAAAACATAAGTGTGCCGTGAGATCCTTGGCCAGTGGCCATACTCCTAGGCCTCCTGGAAGCTTGACAGCAGCCTCAGGGACATGGAGAGAGCTTCTAGTAATAGGCTGATTTAAAAAACAACTGCCCTCCTTTTCTGAGCTTCTTTTCAAGAAGCTCATAACAAAACAGAGAAGCTGTACAGCTCAGAGAAAGTACAGGTATCTGGGTTTGTGGTTTTACCAGTATTAATATCGCATCGAGGGGGTGGATGTGGCTCAAATGGTTGGGCATCTGTTTCCAATATGGAGGGACCTGGGTTCGATCCCTGGGACCTCCTGGTAAAATAAAGAAAAATATAGAAGGTGCACATGTGTGCCGTCTAGCCCCTGGAGCGTGTGAGCGGTTTGGCCCCACGTGCGGGTGAGCCCCCAGGGACCGCGAGAGGGTGAAACTCCAGGCCCCGCCAAACCACGCAGCAAGATGATGACATAACAGGAGAGAGATGCAGGGGAGAGCCAAAATGAGATGCGCAGAAAAACCAGGAGCTGAGGTGGCATAGGTGGCAGAATGCCTCTTTCCCACATTGGAGGTTCCTGGGATCGAATCCCAGTGAAGACAGGAGGAGAAGGGTGAGAGGAGAGGGCAGGAAGCAGACACAAAGAATTGCCCAATAAATGGGCACACAAACAGCAAAAAGGGAGTGTGGGGGGGTTAAAACGGATAAAAAGGAAATAAATAAATCATTAAAAAAATATGTGGCATCAGATTCCTCTGTTCACCGTGACTCAGCAATATTTCTAAGAGAAGGAGATTGGACTTTTGACTCTAGAAACCTTTTTAGATTGTAATGCTTGAGTCAAAGTGTATGCGATAATGCAACGTAGATAAATATACTTCCGGGCACGTTTTGAATAGAAGCCTCTCTAGGCCTTTTTAATATTTTTATAAACTCTCTTGCTGTGCAGATCCCCTGAATTATTGGACCTGACAAGGAAAAACTATGCTCACATAGCTGCTCATCCCACAACAATCCCTGAGGAGGTGGTGGTGATTTGCACATATGCCTCCCAATGTTTGCATTTAAAAACTTGAGAAATGGTGATCCTGCCCTCCTCTTCACTCCAAACCAACCTTCAGATGTTACGTAAATACTCACCACCTCCTGTTTAAGCCTGGGTCAAATAGTCACTGGTGTTGATACGTAATATTCTTGAGGTTTTACACTGTGGACAAAATGGGATCAATGTTTTAGTCACTTAACTTCTCTGGGTTCTCCTTATATTTTGAATAAATTTATATTAAGTTAATTTCCAAAATACGATCCTTGTGTTAACATATTGAGGGAAATACTTGACTTGAAATAAAATCAAACACACAAAAAAGTACTTTTCGGACATCTTGCTTTGTATTTAAATGTTGGGTTAGTTTGAGACCAAACACAAATATCCCACCATTTTGCTCTAGGGAAAATTTAGAAAAATCAATTTCATAGTATAGACAGACCAAATCCAAAAAACAAACAAACAAAGGAAGATTTAATGCTTTCCCTTTTTCTTCAAACTCCATCTAAAAGGGAAGCACTGCATTTCCAAAATATGAAAAAGAGAGGAGGTGGCATTCTCTCAAGAATGAACTACTTGCTTAGGAAGAGAGTCAAGAAAAAAATAGGAAATTCAGAACTCAGAGATTCAAATTCCTATCAGAAGAACAAAGAAGAAAGAAATGAGAAACACAGGGTCTTTGCATGCTGTATTATTTTGAGGGAGAGGTTCTAGCTCCTTCTCTGTGGACTAATTCTCTCCTGGCTACCAAGAAGATAAAAACAGCCCGTGCCCAGGACCCATTCCTACTATCTGGAGCATGGTGGAGGACTAGTCATTTTCTCCTGATGCACAGCTTAGCCCAACAAAATTCTTTTAGGGAAAAAGAAAAGGGCAAATTAGCCTTATTAATAAGCTATCAAAGATGTTTCCTAGCAGGGAAGAAAAGAGAAACTATTATCCATTTGGACAATGGAAATGACTTGAGGATTCTATAAACATTTCAAATGTAGGTTCTCAGTTCTAAGAATCCCAGAAAAGAAAAAATGAGTTTAGCAAACTTCTAATCCAAGAGTCCAAATCGTGACAACATATTAAATAGCCTGAATTGGTTTTTTGGGTGTGTTCATTTTCATTTGCTTACTTATTTAGAAAAGGTCCTACCTCCAGCTTATTCATTCATTATCTCCAAGGTGGGGCCCAGGCATCCATATTTCTGTGTAACTCTGCAGAATTATACAATTCTTCTGGTTACATGCCTACCAGAAATTATACATAAATACTAGTCAAGTATTAATACTTACATTTAATACTTAATATTTCCATTTAAGTATTATTAGAAGTATTATATATAAGCATTAATATAAGTTATATACATGTTCTGGTCACAACCATCATTCATTCCTTCATTTAACAATATTCATTTGACAATACTATGTGTCATCATGCTAAATGACTAGGATATATCAGCCAATAAAAGAGCTATCACTGTCCCCATTCTTCAGGTGAGGAATCTGAGGCACAGATTTTCCAGGCCCCTGTTCTCTAGTGGATCCCAACCACTGCATGGTACTGCCCCTCACAACATGGCTCGCTCAGGTATTCTGCTTGGCACAGACTCAGAAGAGTTGTGCACCTGCTTGCCTAGTGCAGGTTCCCCATGATTGACACCTTGACAATTTTCTCACTGAAACTGGAAAAGGGGGACATGTATTGAGTGAGGCAGGAGATGACCATGAATCAGCAGGACAGAGACACCCTCAGCTGATTGCTTGGAAGGGGAAGATAAGCACTGCGGGGAGACTGTGGCGGACTTATTGGAGAAAAAGAAAATGCCAGAGAGGAAGAGGGTCAAGGAAAGGAATTGCAATTCTCTCCCCTGACCCCTCCAAAAACGCCCTCCATATTCCTGAAAATCAGGGAGCATTCACAGATGTATTCCATGGTTGATGTTCCTTTTCCAGAATTCACAGGTTCCCAGGGGTGAGAAAGGAAAACAAGTCAGGATAGCATGTGGTAAAAACCCTAGGCTACTGCACAGGAAGGTGAGAATTAGCCTTTCCAATGTCTGAGGTTGACATTCTTGAAGAGCGTTCCTGCCCACCACAAACGTTGGAGTGCCTGAACTGGATAAAAGTTTTATGTTTTGCTACTAGCTATAAGTAAATGAAGATATTAGTGCGAGAGTGAGGGAGAGAGGTGGTTTTGTATTCATGGGGTCCTGCGGGTCTAGTGGGGTTGTGTCAGCATGGGATATATGTCACATTTCTAAGATTATCCTTAAGAAACACTCCTGGTCTTAGTGGAAAATCTCTGACTCATTCCTAGTCTATCCACTGGCGTGGAGAAGGACCCTAGGGCTCACAGTATCTCATTGTGCCTCCATGGAGGACTCCTGTTGGTTGCCTCTGGGAATAGAGTCAGTGAGTAATTGCTCCTTTACTTGTTTAAAAGTAAGAGAAGCATCAATAGATATGGGGAAGTTTCTTTCCCTGGGGTGGGGTTATCCCCTGTGGTGATGCAGATAAAATGGTAGAAAAATGTCACCTGATTTAAATTTACTTTCTCAGGGACATATAAAAGTTTCCTTAGAAAGGAACAGAATTTTCCCCAAAAGAGTTATAGAAGCACTGCTATAGGAGCATCTCCAGGTGAAACTGACAAACATACCTAAAAGCTCATTGTAAAGAAAGACACCAGCACTAGGGCACTAAGTCTCTGGGACATGATGGAGCCATGTGCCAGCAACATAGGAGAGAGGTCTGTAGGCTTAGCAGGAAAAAAACTTACCCTTTGGACCCATCACTAGGGCTCAGAGCAATGAATGCTACAGCTGCTTCCCTTCAGGGTGAGCCCATGAGAAGCTGACCAGTGACTTGTGGCTTATAGGGCAGTTTGGGAAATCCCCTGGGAAGGTAGATGGGAGCCCCTGACTACTCTATGTACCCTAATAATCACCTCTGGTCCTCAGAGAACGCCAAGTCACCTCTTGATTTCTCCTTCATTGTGCAGGCTGTTATGCTCAAGCCAGGGAATATTTTCAATTCACACATTCCCTTGTGGTTCTCTGAACTGTCCTTCAAATTGCTTTCAAATCCAACTTGATCCACGAGCTTCTGTTCTGTATTCCATACTAGCCGCTTCCTTCAATTCTCTCAATTTTAGGTTCCTAATCTTCCATCATCCTCACCCCCACCGTGCCCAGCCACCAGGTCAGGTTTGGACCTGGGGTACGTTCATGAAGGTAAGGATTCTGAAGGCCCCTGTACTGAATCCTATAGAAGCTCATGTTTGAGCATCCTCCCAAACTTCCCGATTTTGATGCCAAAGCTGTCTACTTCACATTCCACTTTGCATCTGCTCTCCATGTACTGGCATCCTGTTTCTTCCCTCTCCCTTGATTTCAGTTGTTGTCACCAAACTTAAGAACTTGGATTAGTATGTCCTGAAATTTCTTTCTTTCTTTCTTATTGCCAGCTACCATACCCATTCTTACTGGATCTTGTCCTTGTGAAAAATATAGATATTATCTTTTCAGCTTACCTGTATTTTGGTCCTTGTTTTCCATCTGGAGATTCTCCAGAGAATAAGACTCATTTGAATGGAAAATGTGCAATACTTTATATGATTGGGGTTTGTTTGTATGTTTGTTATTTCGTTTTGTTTCATCTGTTTTATTGATGGGAAGTTGTTTGACTAAGACACAGCAATTGGAAAGTCACAGAGCCACATGAAATATTACAGATCAAGAGAAGTAGCTACTTGGACTTCAATGTGGTATGAAGATAATTCATTGTGATATTTCTTGCTCTGTATCACAGACTCCTGACCTTGTTCTTTCTTTGAGAACCTGACTTAACCATTTTCTACTTTTACAGATTTTGGTGCTTTTTTTCTTTCCCCACTTCACTCACCTCATCTTCTCCCAGGAAAGCCAGGATTGAACAGTAACTGCTAACCATGGGCAGCTGAATCCTTAAAGAATTAGGGTTTGTTCTCCTCTCAGCCTAAATCCCAACTGATAATCAGCTCACCCTTCTAGTTCCATCCAGGAATATCCTGGTATGTCTTTCTCCAACAAAGATCACCAGATAAGATTATGGGACAAGGAATTTCTTCTTTCCCACACCAAGTGGATTTCCCCAGAGGAAGAAAGGAAATCCCCATCCTTTAGTATCAAGTACGATCTGAGAAAAGGCTCAATTGTTTTCAAATATTTTTCTGAAAAGAAAGAGCAATAATTGTTTATAGGAAAACTAAGTTGGATGGAGCCCAGGAAACTTTAAAAGGAGATTTAAACCAAAGAAAAGACAAAATTCCATTAGGTCTCTCTAATTCTCAAGGTAGGAGTGACTGAGACATATGAGAGAAGCATTAACATTGCATGAGGATAAAGTTTCAAAGACTCATGTAATCCTGCCTGAATAACATTTCAAAATAACATTTCAAAATATTCAAAATAACATTTTGAAGCTCTGAGTGGCTTCCTCTTTCTCATCATTTGGTTCTCAGCTCCTGGATCACCACCTAGAAAGGTCTTCTTCGCTGCTTCACTCTAATCCAGGGGTTCTTAACCTTTTTTGTTCCACGGAACCCTTTGCCAGTCAGGTGAAAACCACAGACCCCTTACACTATGCTGTGTATTATTGAAAAAATATTTAATAAATATATCACACCTGCACCAACACATCCCCACAAGAATACTGTTTCTTTGAATTTCAATTCAGGCTCACGGATCCCTTGTTAAGAACCTCTGCTTAATCAAAGAAGCTGACCATTCTCCATGTCTCTTTCCATCTCACCCCTCAATTTTAATTTCTTCAGAAAAATTACCACTACCTGAAATTATTATTTTTTTCATTTATGTGTGTTTTTATTCAAATATATTGTCTCAATTATTCAACACTGTGACCCTCACACCTCGAATGGCCCCCTAGCACATTGTTGGTGCTCAAAGAGGACTTGTTGAGTGAATAAAGGTGAGTTCTGAGCATAGCCTCACATAGTGGTTTTAAGTTATGCTCTGTTGAGTTCTTAGAGTCTGTGATCCCCGAACTTTCTCTAAATCCTTGATAAAAGTTGCATCCAAAGCTCTGCTCTGCTGTGGGAAAGTGGCAGGTCAGTCTCACACTTGGGCAGAGCAACAAATCATTTCATCCCTCCCGAAAAGGCCAGTATTGAGAGCAGTGGCAGTTGTCCTCAGGGTCCCACTCTGCCCAGCTAAATGACAAATCTAGTCACAAACATAACAGCAGCAGAGCAGGCGGACATGGAAACCAAAGGGAAGAGCATGAGGGGGTCTGCTCGAAGCTTGGGCAAGACAGCAGACTCAGAACCTCCAAATTTACAGGGGACTTTTTGAGGGCACTGCATAGTCAGGCTCAACCAGGAAAAAAAATTGTGCTGATTATTTAGACAGAAGAAATTCAATGTGGGAAACTTATATTCAAATGGTAGAAGCATCTGGGAAACCAACCAGGGAACTACGAAGCACCCCAGAGATTACTGAAAGCAGGAAACTGCTAGCTGCCTTGCTAAGAGGCAGAGTTGGAGTTCCCTGGCAGATGCTGCAACCATGGTGGGCCTGAAGAGATGGAAGCTGCTACTGCAAACACTCAGGCTTCTTCCCTCCTCCATTTCCAGTCACTCATCAGTGCCTCTCAATGGCTAAACCCAGCTGGAAGCCAGCATACCCATAGTGAGGACATGGCTGAAAGGGTCTGGCCTTCATTTCTACAGCAGAGCAGGATGAGGAAGGACTCTCAGGGCAAATAGTGGAATGCCAGTTAATCAAGCTGATACCAGCCCAAGCATCCTAAACTAGGTATGAATGAAATAGAGCTTTCTTTTGTAGTCCATGCTGATGGGGCCAGAACATTGGCTTATATAAGTATCTGAGTATGCAGTGAGTAGGGTAAGTAGAACATGTTAAAACTTAGTATTTGCATGAGGGAAATTTTTAAATTCCATTAAGGTTTCTTTAACATTCTGAAGACTCATGCCACCTTTGTCATCTTAGCACAGGGGATACTTAAGATGCCCTGACCAGAATTCAGTTCAGCAAATATTTACTGAGTATCTCTTATGTGCAAAACACGGTTTCAAAAAAATTTTTGAAGTCAAGCATATAAGAAGATGTCTTCCAAAATTTTTTTTGCAAGGCTCTATACTAAATCTTTCCCTGGACTAAACTGTCAACAATTTTCTTTGAAATAAGGACATAGGAGTAAATTACTGTATCTTGAAGCTCCCAGTCCCTAGTTAGGCTCTTTCTCCAGCCATAGCATTGAAGAATAAGCAAAGTCTTTTCCCTCTCTGGGGCCACAGTTACACCACTGACCATATCAGGAGTTTGAGTGCTAATGGCCATGCCCTCTCTAGGTCATAAACACTTAGGAAAGGTAGTCTGGCAGTAAATATCAGGTTTTTCTAGGATTCCACATTCTTCACCAGGGTCTTCCTAGGAATCCATGTCATGGGATTTGTGCTAGTTGAAGGAGAATATGCCACATAGAACTGACCCTTAAAACCAAGAAACTTGCTGTCTTCAGCATCCTGAGTTATAATCTCTCCCAGACCTGGATACCTTGCATGCATGAACTGTGGAAAGAGAGGAGACACCCAGAGTCCAAAAGAGAGAAATCAGGAGATACACTTGGGACTTGAGGACACCCAGGGGTCCTCCTGCTCCAAACCTGCAAAGTCCCTGGCAATGGCCATAACAACAAAATAGCAATAGCAATGGTAGTGGTAGTGGGAATGAAATTTCATCATGAAATGGGAATGAGAATAGTGAACATCTATTGACATAATTCAGCACAATGAAATTCATCCATTTCAATTGTATACTTAGGCGAGTTCTAGTAAATTGATAGAGTTATGCAATCATAACAAAAATCCATTTTTGGAATACTTCCATCACTCCCAAAATGTTCCCATTTGCAAGCAAATACTGCTCCCATCACCAAGCACAAGTAAGCTCTGACTTACTTTATGTCTAGAGTTTTGTCATCTCCAGAAATCTCGTGTAAACTTAATCATATGCTCTGTTGTCTTTTGTGTTTGACTTCTTTCACTTAGCAAAATGATTTTGAGCTTCATCCCATTTGTTATAGGTAGCAATAATTCACTCATTTTATTACCAAGTAATATTCAATTGGATGGCTATACCACATTTTGTGATTCCATTCACCATTGATGGGCAATTGGGTTGTTTCCACTTTGTGGCTAGTATGAATACAGGTGCTATGAACATTTGTGTACAAGTCTGTGGGTGAACACACATTTTCATTTATCTTGGGTGAACACCTGTTTTCCAAACTGATTGTACCATTTTACATTCCCACTACCCATGTATGACAGTATCCCTCCCTGGCCCCTGGGCCAGAGAGACCAGCCTCATCCTGCCTTTTGTTTGTTTTCTTGCTTTGTTATTTGTGCCCATTGGTGTCTCCAGTTTGTGAGCTTCTCCATCGCCCAGGCTGGAATACATAGGAGGCAAAAAGGAAGCCAGGGAACTCACTTCCCAGTCGGTACTTGAATCCTGAGGTCTAGGTCCCTCGACAGTCCACTTTCTTTTCTCCACCATTCAGAATCCTCTGATGCTTTTAGGTATAGTAGGGACAGAGGAATAATGTGGAATGTGGCATTCTCCCTTTGTTGGCACCAGCAGGCAGTGCAGTGCTTAAGGGCACAGACAGCCCTGGCACCACACTGCTTAGGGTCAGGCCTGGCTGTGCCACTTCCTAGCTGTGTGATTGGTCCTCAGTTACTGATTTGTAAAGGAGGGATGTTGTGAGGATTAAATGAGAGCATCCATGTAAGAGCCTTGACTAGTTCTGAGCATGTGGTAAACATATAAGACTGTAGTCATAGCTATTGTCTGAATCCAAAATCTGTGTTCTTGTCACAACACTCTTCTGCATCCTTGGGAAAGACAGTCATCCGAGTCATCTATATTCCCAGGCCTGGAGTCAAGATGCTTATGTCACAGGCCTAGTCACTGTGCTGTGACTATAAATGACCTATGCTTACAACTTTACATTTCACATTCCACACCAGAAATTATATAAATGATATCGGTTTTAAGATCTTCTTAACTGTTGCATCCTTAGTACTGAACTTAGTGCCAGTCACACAATAAGAATTCAGAAAATATTTGATGGGCTAATACAATGAGGTCACAAGTCTCCCCGTCACTTTGACAGGTAACCTCACGGTCACCTTACAGTCATAGAGTGTTAGAGTTTAGAGGAAGCTGAATGTTCAGCCAGAATTAAAACACTTTAAAATAATGGTGATGATAGCTAAAACATTTATTAAATGTTGAATGTGTGCCACACATATTAACTCACAACAATGCCATTAAGTAGAAAGTACAAATTTTACCATTTTACAGATGAGGCAACTGAGTCAGAGAGGGAAGGCAGTTTCCCTGTAAGTACCCAGAAGGGGCCTGGATTCAGTGCCTTGTTTGTTTAAGGTTTTTAAAATGAAACTCAGGTGAGTATACTCAGAATACTGATTATTGTAATCTCTGCTTGAAGACATGTCATCATCTCATCATTGATCTATGCATAGCACTCTTTTACTTTATTATTTATTAATTTTTATAATATAATAAATGGTTGTGAATTACAATCAGTGTTTAACTCAATACACAGATTTGTAATTTAAGGTCCACAGAAGGTTAGTGAATTTTCCGGGGTCACATATCTATTTTGTGGAGCCAGGGCTGAAGCCTACATTTCCTGAGTTCTGAACTGGGATTCCCTACTGCTCCTCCTTCTTCTCCTTATCTTTTCTATTTCCTTCATTCAGGTCCCTCTCTCCTTCCCATTTTTTACCCCCATCTCTCTTTCTTCCCACCGACTCTCTAGAGGTGAAAAGCAGGGAGGGAAGTAAATGGTCTGGAAAGCCAGCAAAGTGACTGGACGGGGTTGGTCAGCTAACTGATGAGTGTTTCAGCATCATTTTGTTACTGTTTAAAGATATTATTTCACCAGAGCCACTCCAGGTTAAAAGGAGCTCTATAGATCAAAGCTTGCCTACAACATCCCCTCCTTCCAAGGGACAATGAAATGATACTTGAATCTCTGCAATAGCAGAAGGATCATTTCTTCCCAGAGCAGTTTATTTGGGTAGCTCTATCTACTAGATGGTTCTTCTGAATGGTCATTATAAATCTCTTTCCCAATGGCTGGCATTCCTTTCTCTTAGTTTGAATGTATGAGGCTGAAATTAATCAATCTGATCCTCTATTTCCAAGAGAGTGGTTCATAGACCATCAATATCAGAATCTCAGGTTGTTCCTGATAAAATGCAGATTTCAAGGCTCTATCTCAAACAATGTAACAGCCTTGTTGAGGTGAGACCTAGGAAACTATATGTTTAATAAGCATTTTCAGGAAATTGGCATATACCCTAAAGTTTGAATGAACCACTGGTCTAATCAGTCCTTAACAGGAAATCCATTAATATATTTGATTATTCCTCCTCCAGTAGATCTTCTGGCAAATCAACACCTCTCACTTCAAATGATCTCTATACCAAATTTTTAATACTTTCTCTCCTTCAATGTATCTCCAATATCTTCTGCTTTTGTGTCATCTGTAAAGTTGATGAGCATATTCTTTCAGCTTTTATTCAAGGTGGTGATAAACAAAATGAGGTTGAAGCAAAGGACTGTGGGCCTTTATAGAAAACCATCCTATAGGTCAACATTGTCCAATTAATCTTTTTAATTATAACCATTCAATACCCAACCAAATAAGTTGTCTTCGCTCAAGCTCATGTTCCTGGATTTTCCTGAAAGCCTGGGTGAAATTAAAATACACTGGGGACGACTGCATGTCCATGCTTCAGCCAAGCAATACCACAGAATGAAAGGAACTTATTTTGACAAGACTATGGCTGAGCTAAAGTGTACAATAGGTCTTAGTCATTATAGTTTCTCCTCCTAAGTCCTCAAGAACCATATATTTAGTAATTAATTCTAAAATTTTGCCAGAAATTATCCTGCTTACTTGTCATATGGCATAAATTATACTGAATACTTATTTGTAATGTGTATTGTCCACATTTTTCCTTATTTGAAATTAGGATTATTTTTTCCTGTAATATCTTGTATGCTAACACTCTTTTCAGATCATCATTGGTAGTTAATCAATGTCGCTTGCAAGACCTCAGAACCTAGGGCAGTGATTTGTCCAGGCCAAATATCTGAAATAATTCATACCAATATCATTATCAAGGGAGCATTTGCTAATATTTCCCTATCAGTGTGCTCTACTCCCTCCAC
Source organism: Cabassous unicinctus (assembly GCA_029593785.1). Classification (NCBI taxonomy): domain Eukaryota; kingdom Metazoa; phylum Chordata; class Mammalia; order Cingulata; family Chlamyphoridae; genus Cabassous; species Cabassous unicinctus. The sequence continues at coordinate 49,966 of JAQZBX010003151.1, forward strand.
TGAACACACATTTCTGAGTCCATCCTTTCAGACTGGTTACTCGCCCACCTCGCTGGCCATCGGCCATAGTGACCTCTCCTTCCCAGACTTCCTGGTACTCTGATCCTCTGATCTGCTCAAAGGGAGCCCTTGTAGTGTTGGTCATCATTTCTACATGTTTCTCACCTCCCAAGTATATGTCATGTGTTTTCAGAGTCCTGAAAGTGCTAAGGAAACACTGATTGATACCTACCTGCTAACTACTGCTTTCCTAAGAGGATGAAAACCCCACCCTCAGTCTCACCCCAGGAATGTCCGAAATTTTCCATTTCCCTCCCTCTTCCCTCAATCTCTACGCAAATCATGATTTGGGCCCTAATGAACAGAATTAACAGAGACTGGTAGAGGTAAAGATCTTTGGGTAAAATTTGATTTTAATTTTATTTTTTGCAAAGCCCCAAGAATTTAATGTCTTTCCCATAGATTTGAGCCTAAGTGAGTGTAAGTTGCTAAACAGCATGGATTTAACCAGAGGTGATGTCTCTAATCAACAGCATCTGAGACATTTCCAGCATCACTCTCCACACCACATGGAGCTCCTGGTAGAAGACATGGCGAGGCCTCCTCGTTAATATTCTTCATTAAATGGGTACTCAGGATGGCCAATGGCGCTAAAATGAGAAAGAATAGTGGATAATGTGGTTGCAATGATTCTATTTCTAGGAGGATACAAACATGGTTTCTATGAAACTGACAATAGAGTAAAAAATTAAAATTTTATTTTCTAGATATTTAAAAATCTACCTTTCTAACTTCCATATGCATGATGTTATAATAGGATTTCTCTTTAAAAAGTCATTAAGTAATAATCAAATTATATTCCCATGCATGGAATTTAACACACATTGATGTACAGCTGCAAATATTCAAATATCTTCTCCTCTCTTAGCTACATCTGTAAATAAAGCAAAGAGATATCCTACTTTTGTAAATTTTGAATTCTCACTGAAAGCAGAAATTCCTTCTGCCTAGTTTTGGGCAAGAAGTGTAACCACACACTCAGTACTAATAACTACTTTAAGATGCTACATATTACTGATAGCAATTTCACTTCCATTGTATTAATTCATTATTTACTAACTGACTACCATATGCAGTGTATCATGTAAGACTCACAAATGGATAAAATGACATGTAAAAGATATAGCCTAATATCCCAGGAGATTACTGTACCCTTAGAGACATCTCTAGGTAGTAATAATAATATACAATATGAAGTGATAGAAAAATGATTGTGACTAAAATATTTAGTTGGTGGTAAGATTTACTGGTTTCTTGATAGTCTCCTGTTCTTTTTGGATAGATCTCGATTTTATTCTTCATTTTTCTCTTTACCACATACAAAAAATAAGAATGATAATAGTATGTCTATTTTCATGCACTTAAAGGATGAGTGTCACTGTTACCCATTACGTACGTACATTATAACATGGTTGTTACTATGAATTAAATTCCCAATAGATTTCCATAATTTATATTGCATGTCCTTTTGCACAAACCTAGAAAGCATGAAGGAATAGTGTCTATTGGATGTAAATTCTCTCCAACAATAGAGTTTTGCCTACACTCTTCTTTCGGTTTTAAATCTCTCTTCTCTTAACCTAATTCATCATCTGCATTGAGATTTGCATAATTCAGAAAATTAAAATCAGCAGTTGTTACACATCCCTCCAAGGCCATCCTTGCAAGAGGAAAATGCAAAATGCAGTAATATGAGATGGAAAGGAAGGGAGAGATTTGAAAACTATTAAAGACATAAAATTTACAGGACCTAGTGAATTATTACATATTGGGGGTGATGGGAATTTCTGAATGGAATACAAGAATGATGGAGATACCTTTTATCATCATAAGCAACTAAACAGATTTGGAAGAAGAAGGTCATTACTACAGTTTTGGAAACATTAATTGAACTACATTTGGAATTTCCATAGTGTGTTTCCACCATATTGTCATAGAAATGAGAGGTCAACAGGGAAGACAGAGATTCAGCAATGATAATTGGGTTGGTCTGGAAAGTGACATGGAGTGAGGAGTACAGAAGAGTATGTGTGGAGGTCCAGCAGGGGCTCACCCTCTTGCTGAATAGGTAAACAGAGCTCTGGAGTAAATACAGTTTGAACGTTTCAGGAAAGCATCTCTCATCCCTGTCTCAAACTGGCCTCTGCCTTCCTGGTGTTGAGGCAAATTTTCAGAGCCCTCTTATTTTCCTCACCAGATGAAAAAGAAGCAATGATTAAATTAACTTACAAATCATAATTAATATAGCGAAGATTTCTGTTTACTCCATCTAACATCTTCATGTCCTCTGGTGTCAACTGGAAATCAAAAACCTATTAGGGAAGTAGGGAAATATGTATTATATTTAGATTGTATAATTGTCAATCTGGAAAAATCAAAGAAATAATTATTTTAAACAAAAGAAATTACAGTGTGTCTGGTATCAATTTAATAAACAAAAATCAGTAATCTCCAAATACTACACAAAACCTATTAGAAATGAAAATATAATAACAGATCCTATTTGTAATGGGAACAATAAGTAATGTTACCTAGGTCTTGATTTACCAGGATGTGTAGAAGGGATGTCAGAAAAACATGCTAAACTGCTATTAGGGAATATATTTTAAAGTTGGCCATATTGAAAGAAATAACTTTATTTCATAAAGAAGTATTCATTAAATGCAACAGTATGTAGAAGTAAAAAGGAACAAACTACATCCACATGAACCAACATGCATGATTCTCACATACTCATTATTAACTAAATGAAGCCGGTTAAGGAAGAATATCATTTGATTCCACTTATATAAAGTTCAAAAAGTCAAAAAGTATACAAGGTGGTATACACTTAGGTAGTAAATTATAAAAATAAGCAAGGGTCGTAGGGTTTTCATGTTCATTATTATTTTAGGTATAAATGCATGTCTTTGATACATTTTATGTAGCGATGTCACATGAACAGGCTTATAGAGTAAATTAAGAAATAAAGTTGGAATCCTAATCTCTAGTTTCTGCTCATTCCTCTTTCCACCCAGCCATGCTGCCTCTCTTTAGGTTGAAGAAGAAAGAGAAAACTACTGGGAGTGCTTAGGGGACATATAAGCATAGGAAATGTTAGGGAAATCAATGAGACCCAAGGTGTGCTGAGATGCTTAGAAAGAACATACATGAGGAAAATATCGAGGCCTCCTGAGGCCCACAGCCCTGCTCATCACCTGAATGTTCTCTTTGATCCGCTTCTCATTGTAACTCTTGGCCACGACCACAACCCCACGTTGTATCTGGTAGCGAAGTGCAACCAAGGCTGGGGTTCGCTTGTGCTTTTTCGCTATGTCACAAATAACTGGCTCTTCCAGGAGCATGGGCGAGTTCTGGTCCACCCTGGAAGGAAGGCAGAAAGGCTGAATATCAGCAGCTGAGTATTCAATTTATTAGGAGGCTCCTAACAGACTAAGGTGCTCTATCCTAGATGAGTGGTTCTCAAAACGTGATTGCTAGACCAGCAGCACTATACCACCTGGGAACCTATTAGAAATGCACATTCTGGGACTTCATTCCACATCTATTAAATTGGGGCCCCAAATGCGGAGTCCAGCAATCTGTGCTTTATCAAACCCCCCAGGTCATTTGTAAGTATGCTTGACTTTGTGAAAATGGCTCCAGACCATTGAATTTCCTTTTCCTACTCCCCTGTAGCTATGTTTCTTCTCTTCGTATAGCTCTAGAAGACATTGAATGGGAAAAAAGAAATGGAAAGATTTGGGTATTTTTTATTTTAACTTTTCTAACATATTGTTGAAATTCATGTATGCTCCAAATGAAAACCATACATTCTCACCATTAAATACAACGTGTGATATTTCAATAGAGAATTACAAAATGTTTTCAGATGATTTCATTCTATCCTCATCTACCTAGGAGTTACAAACTATTACCTTGAATTTAGAGATAAAGTAACTGAAGCTTAGAGATGATGTTACTTGATCTGTTAAAATTATGACTTGAGTTTATGGCTTTGGTCTTATATTTGGATTATGTTTAGATTTTAATGCAGTTATGTATTATTAAATAAACTAAAACCAGATACATACAATGTGAAAGCAATAGCCAGGTTATGGAATTCAAAAGAGAAGTGTTTCTGCAGGACTTATTCACCATTTGCACAGATGGCTGGGAATTATCTCCAGGAAACAGTTTAGTAAAATTAAAAATATTTCATCTAAATGGGGTTTTAGGCAAACTCCCTATTGCTTTCATTACCATCTTACGTCTCGGTGGGATCCCAGAGCACTATAGGCAACAAGCACAATATCTTTTGACTTGCAGTAGTCCAGCAGTTTTTTCTGGTTGAGATAAGGGTGACTTTCTACCTGTGGAATGTCGAAACAGAAATGTTAGTTTATATGTGTTAGATTATACATTTTAAAAATCACGTTAAAATGTAAGAGAAAGGTTAAAAGTCAAAGAAGCTAAATGAAAACCCTGCAGAATTAAATATGAACTGAAAATATCAACATGAACTAATAACCTGATCAAAGATAAAATTTCTATAACTGTCTACTGAAGGCTAAAAGGAGTGATAAAAGTAGAAATTTAGTATCTGCAAACTCCAATGAAATAAGGACTTAAGCCAAATTTAGGTGGATAGCAACCATTTGGTGAAAAGTTGTAAGGGACCATGAGTTTTCCCTGGTCCCAAATTACCATCCATCTTATTACTTGGCAATCGCAAAGGGAAAAACGTAAGTTATAGAGTAGACCTGACTGCCAATAGTTTAACCAAAAGATGAAATCTAACCTCACAAACAACAGGACAACCTGTCATTATGTACTTTCTACTGAATTGCAATGCTAAGGGATCAGCATCATAATGAAATTTTCTTGCCAAAAATGTATAACCTGAATCCCAGTATGTGTTAGCCGCATCCATGACAGGGGCTCGTGGTGGGTGGGCAAGCGAAAAAACACACAAGGAGGAGAAGTATAACGGTCCATACTCAGCTGCAGCTGTGCAGCAGAAAATCCCCCCACTTTCTGGCTAACCTGTGAGTTTTTATTAGCATGGATGATCTCATCTTTTGGCATGCAACAGCACAGATAACATACTGATACAATAGTAAGAATAACATGTTGATCAGATTATATAGCATATTATGTTATTATTCCTCAAACATCCTCGGCCCTAGGATTATTTAGGGAACATTTGCTGCAAGTTAGTTCTATCAGCTACTTTTGGACACAGGCCCAAGGATAAAGTGGAGACTGAGGTTGCTTCACTGGCGCCAGCAGCCAGCTGGCGGCAACTGACTGGAGCTGAGGCCATCACCGAATTAACCATCCTCACAGTATGTCTTCTTATATCACTTCTATTGTATACAATCATGAACTAGAGAAACAAGTTACCTACTATCACAAGGCAAAAATCTGGTAAGTCTAGAATATTTGACAAAAACCTGACAATATATCATGGGAAAAAATGGATTGAGTGATGGTTGGAGATGAAAAGGACCTAAGGAATCAAAAAATTAATGTGTGAGCTACAATGGATCCTGGTTTAAAAAGGACTATGGAAGGTATTTTTAGAAAAAAATGGGGAAATATGAATATGAACTGCATAGTATACATTATTAAGGAATTATTGTTAACTTGCTTAAATATAATAATAGAACTGTGAGTATATGGGAGAACATCTTTATTCTTGTGAGATGCATCATGAGGCATGTAGAGTGAAGTGTCATGTCTACAACTTACTTTGAAAGGGTTCAGTAAACATGACATATAGTTATGTAGCTATGCACATATATATATTTATACATATCTCTTTGGCAAATATGACAATATGTCAACTATTCTTGAATATCAAAGATAAACATGCATGTGAATTGCATCATATTTCAAATTTTACTTTGTTTGAAAATTTTGATAAAAATTTAGGGGTGAAACTAATGCTAGAGCCAAAAAATATTTTAAATGTTTCAATGTAAACTCATACTGCTACATCACTACAGATCAAAAAGATATTTTTGAATTTTATAATTATGTTGTCCAATGTAGGACCCTCTACCTCTTCTTGGTTTCAAATGTTAAAAGGTAAGTTAAAACAAAGAACCTGTCTCAGAATAGATATTTTATACAGTTAATTTTAGAAAGTAATGATGAGAAACAGACTAATATTTAGCCCTAAGACCTGCCCGATCTTCCTGTGGAAAGTTCCTCAGAGTTGATTTCCTCCAGCTTTATCATCTCTCAAACCTTGATTACTTTAATAGCCTCATGTTTATTTTTCCCTTATGTATGCTTCCTTGGTGAAGAACCAGGATGGAGTCTCCAGGTTTTCCAAACAACACTAACTCTTAACACCCATATCATCTTAATTTGACTCATTCCTGGTTTTGACTTAAGCTTTCATGTTTAATGAATTTCCTTATTAAAGCCAATTCATTACCAATCACTTTCACCACCCAATCTCTGGTCATGCCTTAGAGCTCATGCCTTCTTTCTAAAGGTGCTGTTTACTCTTCCAGTCCTCCTTGATCTCCTTTCCCTTCTTTTAAATTCTTTCCTATCATTTAGTGCTAATGCCTCCCCACCATTTTCACTAAGACTTTATGAGGCAGAGATACAATTAAGATTCCATCACTGCCCTTCCAGACAGATGACCTGCTCTGTATAATATTCTGTTCCACAAAGGTAGGATGAGTAGGAGAAGAAGATATGTAAGCATCTGGCAGAAGTGCAGGAGGAAGGATGTGAAGAGCAGAAAAGGGAAAGGCCCCTGGGCTAAGGAGGCTACTCACCTGGTTGCAGACAGGCTTGTACTTGAGCCCTGGTTTGTTCAGGATCATTTCCAGCTGCTTGTGGTTAAAGTTGGACACACCAATGGACTTGGTCAATCCTGCATCCTTACACTTCTCCAGGGCCTGGGAGGAAGAGGTTGAGAAGACAGATTATGATAAATTTGGCTATAGATCAAGAAATGATGAAAGACAGAACTGTTAAGTGAGAACAAGTGCCAAGAAATGACCATGAAGCTGACTGGCTTAGATTGTCTTAAAGTTGAAAAAAAAGTAATAAAGTCAAAGGGGAAGGAAATGAATTAGATAGAAATAAATTACTATTTCTTTCTAGGGAAAACTAGGGAGACTGGTACATTGAAGGACAGAGCTGCTTATACTCACTGCTCCCAATTCTTCCCATCCCTTTCTCTCTTTAACATTCCAGTAAGGCTCTCCCTGACACTATTCTACCAAAGAGTCTTTGTCAAGATCGTGGATTGCTAAATCCAATTGCGACTATCTCATTTGATTAGCAGCAGCATTGGACACAGTTGAGAATTTTTTCCTTAATAAACTTTCACCACTTTCTTCCACACTTTAATCTCTTTGGGTGGTCCTCCTAATCCCTTTAATTCTCCTTTTGCTAAAGTTTCATCATCTTTTTCAACTCTAATGTTGGAATCTTCTCAGTTAATGCTTCAGAACTTATCTTTTCTCTATTTTTCTCTCACTCCCAAGTGATCTCATTCGGATTCATGATTTAAATACCACCTACTTGCTCAGGACTCTCAAGTTGATATCTCCATCCTAGACCTACACCAAAACCTTGAGATTTATAGACTCCTAGCATCTCCTGCCTACTCAACATCTCTGTCGAGGTGTCTGAATAGATGTATCATTATGAATAAATTCAAAACAGAACTCTTGATCTTCCCCCCAACCTGTCCCTCTTATAGTCCTCTCCATATCACAGAATGCCATTCCCACCCTTCCATTTGCTAAGGCCAAAGAACTCAGTGTTAATTGGTCCTTCTCATTGTCTCACACCATTATCCATTCTGGCAGAAAGCCCTGTCATCTCTGCCTTCAGATTGCATCCAGAATCCAACCACTTGTCATAACCTTCACTGCCTCCATGCTATAACAAATCATTTCTCTTCCTGATTATTTCAAATACCTCCTAGTAGCCTTCCTGATTCTACTCTCATTCTTCTAGCCTCTAGTTCACAGCATTTAATACAGTGCTCTTCAATAGTATTTTCTTTGATTATGGAAATAGCCCAAGTCCACCCTGCCCAACATGATAGTCACTAGAAAATTTTGGCTCTTTGCCAATTGAAATATGTCACTGAAGTATTGATTTTTTAAATATTATTATTGATTTATAACAAATGTAAATAGCCTTATAAGGCCAGTGGATACTGTAATAGACGGTGTAAATATAGTATGATCCTATTAAAACCTCTAATGGCTTCCAAGCTCATATTCAGTAAACGTCAAAAGTCCTTTCTAAATGGCCCTCCATGAGCTAGTCTCCCAAATAGCCTCTGGCTTTGTCTCACTCTTTCCTCTTCCAGGCCTATGAGTGATCTTGCTGTTTTCGGACAGAAAACATTCTACTCCTAAAGGCTTTTGAATTTGCTGTCCCCTCTCCCCGGATAGATTTTCCCTTGATATCCCCTTTAATCACCCTTCATTGATATCTCTGCTCAAATGTCTCCATTTAAATGATGATCTTCCTTAGATGACTATAAAGTTTGCAAATTCTCCAGGTACCTCCCCCATGAAATCCCCATCCTCCTTACCTTGTTTTATTGTTCTCCACATAACTTATCATCACCTGACAAACTTATGTTTACCCTTTTACTTGTTTATTGTCTTGACTTGAACGGAGGATCTTGACTACATTATTGACTCTGACTTGATAGTAGGATCAATGGTGGCAGGGACTTTTTGTCCTTATGCACCACACATAATAGCTGCTCAGTAACTATTTTTTAAATAATAGATTAATAGATGAATGCCATAATTCCAAGTCAATAGGGAACCAAATGCAGCAAAATTGTCAGAATGCCTTCAGCTGGATTACAGAAAGAATTAGGTTGAGAAAAGGTAAAACTCTTCTAGTTCAGCACACAGAATACTATATTATAGGGTAGGCATGAGGCTGGGAGACAGAGCAATGTGTAAGTCAATTGGAAAGTTCATCCTCATCTTCTTCAAAGACAGGTAAGGAGATTTATTTGCTCAGTGAGGAGCATGGAACACTAGATGAAGCAAAAGGCATTGGCAGTCATTAAATCAACAGGACTTAATTTTTTCTGTTTAGACTCATCAATGAAATTCTGTTCCAGAGGTGAAAGTGTTATCCAGTTTATGGTAACAGAGATTCCCAAGAATGAGATTTACTAAAAAGGGCAAGCTTTTTCAGAAAAAATTAATTTCAGTTTGTTAAAGCCTGGGAGAGAAGCCAGGAACATTCCACATGACTTATTCTCATTTCCACTGGAGGTTTAGGCTGGAGGTAGGATTGTAATTGACATTCCCAATTCCTACAGCTTTTCTGAAATTTTATGTGCAGCACACACTCATTAGTCTTGGGAAATTATGATTGATGAAGGTGATAATATTAATATAATTCTAAATCCAATTTCCTGTACCATTTGAGAACTGATAGAAAAGTTCCCTCTTCCATCCCTCAGGAGAAGGATTTTTTGCTTGTGCTGGACCCTGAGCCATGGGGTTATGTCAGCTTCCTTTGTGAAGGAAGGACACAATATGGAAGGATACTGCTATTAAAGAATAAGTACAATATTACAGGTTCAAGAGAACTTTGGGATCATTTGTCCAATTCCTGTCTATTAATTTGAAAGGACTTGGGTTGAGAGCCATCTAGTGACAATCCTAAATTCTCATTGGTGGAAGAGTGAACCAGATTCCTCTCCTGGCTTTCTCATCTGAACTCTCTTTTCTGAGAAACAGCACTCACCTCCCATGTAGCACAGAGATCCACTGTGTCAAATATGGTTTTTCCATGTTCGTCTTTAGGAAAAAGATCTTCCCCAGGCTGGAACAGAAGCAGTCATTATAGAGAGCTCATAAATTGATGCCTTTACCCTTAGTTGTGCTGTCAGAGCATCTAGGGCTGGGACCCTAAGAATCCATGAGATTGGTGAAAGTTTCTAGATTCTAATTTTTACAAAATGGTTTGTATATGCAGCAACAAGGAATGTCTTCAGAGTCAGGCTTCCTATAATCTTACATCTATTATTAATATATGTACCATAAATATATTTTGTCCAAGGTCCTGATGGAGATTCATAGTGGACTTACGTTACTTTAGCTTGCTCCTTATATTTTGGAAATGTCTCTCCTTCACCTAAAAGGCAGTCAGTTACATGGCCTTAATTTCTACCAAAAATGCATTGTAACCTTGACCCAGGCTGACAATCACAGTTCCTTTTCCCTGAACCTGTAAAGGCCAAGGAGTAAACACACAGACCAAAAAAAGTCTATTTAAATTCTTCTCAGGATTAATACGGAGCCTGGAAGAACCAGAGTTGCTCTAAAGTATTAATCACTATAAGCTTTGACCTATCTCCAAGGGCACACTGACCACATTTGAAAAATGCTGGGACAAAAAATAAAGATGAACCGGATGAATTCAGACATAAGGCATGGAAAAAATGAGACATTTCTGAAAACAACTTTGAATCCTTAAATCTAGCATTGCCTTGGGCCTCCCATTTGCATAATCTATTAAACTCTTAGTTTTGCATAAATTAGCTTGACTAGATATCTGCCATTTTAACTGAGAGTCCTTACAACCTAGTAATTAGCAGCTAAGAGCAGGATACAAACCCTACTTTGAGGCAGTGCCAACACTAAGAGCAAGGGCCTGCAGGTCCCTGTGGAGGCTGCTAATTTTAAGCCCACCCAGAATGAGCAACGACAAACCTCCTTTCAGCTTGAAATTGGTGAGAGAGAAAAATGCCTTGTGGACCATCATGAGGCAGTTTCATTGCTCACTCACCATAGCTGCATGAAACTGGGTCTGTGAACTTCCCCAAGAGACTCAGGAGCCATAATCAGGCCTGTGCTTTGGACTCGAACAGAGTTATTTCCTCAAGATTTTGAGGCAGAGGATTTGAGCTTGGTCAACTCTAATTGTCTGGAGGCATGGAGTAGGGAACTAGGGATATAAATATTATTCAATAAACAGAGACTTATGAATTATTATTTAGGACTTCCCCCCTGTTTCATAATCCCTACATCCTTCTAAAAAAGCATAATTCAACTATCCATACAAGATGAAGGTCATGCTGCTAGAGGAAGTAAAAAAGGTTTGATCATGCACATTGCTAACCTTCAGAGCTGATGGGAAGTGAATAATATAGAGGTCCACATAGTCCAGCTGAAGTTTCTTCAGTGATTTTTCCAGGGCTGGTCGGACCATCTCTGGTCGTAAGAAAGTGACCCAAAGCTGCAGAGGTCAAAAGAAGTGTTGCATTAATATTTTAGTTGACTTTGTGAACAAGATCAATGAGATAACAGATGGAGTGTGACCAGCTTAGGAAATACACAATTTACACTTCTTTGCCTTCATTATTGGGTTTAAGTTAAACTTGGGTCATTGATGAACCTAGACTCTACTCAGTAGGAATAGAACTAATCTTTTGGTTTTATTCAGAAGCTTATACCTTTATGAATATCCTTTAAATTTTGTGGATCTCTCCAACATTAGAATGATATATAAAATTTTGAAAGTAATTAGAAGAAAATGATCAGAGAATCATAAAAGAGATGGAAACCTCATGAAAGGAAAACAGATGAAAGTTATGGAAAATCTTGTATACATAATATGTGAAGAACACTGAAAAATAGCCATACTGAGAGAGTCCCATAAAGATACCAGACAAACATACCTTTCCCACATGCATTTTTCAAAGACTTTAATCTTAACTCCAGGATTGGTGTACTTTAACTAATATTTATACAGATTTCTACTATTTGTAAACTTGACCTCCTCAAGGGAAAAGTTTCCTTTCATCTAGAGTTCCCTTTTCATATGACCTATTCATAGACATTCTATTATTTTCTTAGTATATTGTTAGTACATCTTCTGAACAATGGATGGTAATGACTCAAGAGGTAAAAATCATTTTCAATTAATACTAATGTCCATCATCTGAATTATACTTTATAGAGTATACAAAGCATTTTCTGGCAATGCATCTAGTTCCACCTCATAAAATCCTGTGGGATGAATATTTAATATTCCTCCAGCATTCAAAAATGAGGGGAAATTTTCTTTTGTACATGGTAATATGTGCTGACACAACTCAAGGAACTTTAGTCATATCTTCTTTAATACTCCAATAGCTCTCTTATATTACTTTCTCTTATTGGGAATTGAGGTTCAAAATGTTAGGGAATTTGACAATGTCACACATAGAGAAAGCCATCATGTGATCATAGAGTTGTCTGATGCTATAGTCCATGCAAATCACACTGTTTCTGGCTTAAGCTCAGAAAGTAAAGTGATAATGCTTAAAGGTAGAATCATAAATGTGAACATAGCCATGATTGGAAATCCATAATATATATGTGGAAAAAGTTGTGCAAATAAGTACAATTCAGAAAACAGCTACTCAACCAATCATGTCATCCCATTTCCACACACAATCACAGTGCACACACATATGTTCACACAACATATACACACACCTTTGAAGTGTAGAATATGTCTTCTCTCTTCACAGTGCCATCTGCAATCTTGCTTCGGATGGCCTGTCCAACCTCCTCTTCATTTTCGTACACATAGGCAGCATCAATATGGCGATACCCAGCATCAATAGCTACTTTGGTAGCCTCCTCTGCTTTACTCTTCGGCACCTAGAGGAGCATCAAAGGCAAAAGCTGGAGATCCATTTGGTTGACAACTAGTCATGCGGCAACAGTGGCCTTCACCAGAATCAATCATTCCCACATGTCTTTTGTTAGCTCTGCATGTAGAGTGACCAAATGGTCCCAGTTTGCCTGGGACTTTCCTAGGTGTAGGACCAAAAGTTGTGGATCCCAGAAACTCCTTCAGCCCAGGAAATTGGAATGGCTGTTCGTTGGCATTGGAAGTCCTCGAGACCAACCTCAGGTTCAGTGATTTGCTAAAAGTACTCACAGGACTGAAGATATTGCTATATTCACAGCTTTGATTTATTTCCATGAAAGGAAACAAAGCAAAATCAGCAAGGGGAAAAGATGCATATAGCAAAATACAGAGGAACGGGCACAAATGTCCAAGAGTCTTCTTGCAGTGGAGACATTGAACACGCTTGTTCCTAAAACATCAAAATTTGAAAACACACCAGAAATATTGCCTACCAGGGAGCTCAATACAGACTCAGTGTCCAAGCTTTTTGGAGGGGGATGTTCATTCGGGCCCACTGTGCTTAGCACATAACTAAATTCCAGTCCCCCTGAAGAAAAGCAGATATGCAGCATGAAGTTCATTGTTTGTACAAACATTTTAGGCACAGTCAACTATTGTTATCAATGAGAGGAATGGTGGGATCTCCTTAAATCTAAGTACACACATGCCAGCCAGTGGTGAAGCTCTTAAGCAAGCATTTCTAAGGATAGCTGCCTGCTATGTTAATTCTTTTCTGCACAGTCATGTAGCTGCATGACAATACTATATATAGGGAGTAAAAATGTACATTCTGTGGCTATAGCTTTACATAAGAAATTAACCACAACTTGTAAGAGATAAGTGAACGTCCAGTTCAATTAGAGAAGATAAAATTCCAGAGAATATAAACTCATAGCTTGTCTACCAAAATTGGAGAAAAACTTTAAAGTGCATTTGATAAAGTACAAAAGATAAATGAAGCAAATATTTCCTTTCTTTTGCTAAGAATATCAAAAGCCTTCTTTTTTCTCAAGATAATTTCAAAGAATTAGTTACTGAGCTCCAATTGCCTCGGCAGTTTTCCCAAATGCTATTTCTTAGGTGTCCAGCAAGCAAAGGTTTACAAGGCTGAAGCCTCAGTATTATCCATGATCTGTCCTTGTTCTTCAACCCCTATGCATGACTAAGAGAACAAATCCAGTACATTGTTATTCAAAATGTCTATTAAAACTTCCTGCCTATGTAAAAGATGAGCAAAATGACAATGAAAGTTTGAATAAATTGTCCCATGTTACCCAGTTAAGCAGAAAGCAGTCAGAAAGAAAAATTTGGAATGCAAATTTTCTGGCTTCCTGTCTGGTTATCTGTCCACTTTGCTCCCTATCTGGTGAGAGAAACAACTTTACCTATTCCTTTTGAGCCTAAAGTATTTTAACAAGGACTAAGAATTGAAGACTTGCTCCTAAAATGATGTTATATTTCCTTTTCAGGCCAATTTTCCAGCAGAAAGAAAAGAAGGAGGGAAGCGCTACTCACTCAGTGTCCTCTCTCTCCTGCCTGGCTCTCAGGACACTACCCCAGCCCACAGCTGCAGTTCCCTCCCATCATTTAGCACACACCTTCAAGTGCAGGGCTACTGCCCGCAAGGATTTCTATGGCCCATGTGTATTTGGTAGGAGGAAAGATTTCTTGAATTATAGAAGTGGACAGAGAAGCTCCTCATTGCAATCAATCTCAAAGCAGGCAGCCGATAGCAAGAGCCCTGACTGCTGAGGTTCATTTCTTAATAGATGAAGACAGAGGAGAAGCTAAGCCTCAGAATAATCCTTAGGTGACCACACTGTGAGACCACAAGGTCCTGACTAAAATCATCTCCCTTCTCACTTTATCCATGGAATGGGTCTATCCTGTGAAAGCAAGACCAAGTGAATCTCCCAAGTCACTCGAGAAATTAGTTCTATGACAAACAATGCTGGACAACCAGCCATCCTAGGGCCGTGTGCATTTGCTCCCTTTACCCCAAATCCTCTACTGTTACCTCTGCAGTTCCATAGGTGCCAAATCCCAGGATAGGAATGAAGTGACCATCGTTTAATGGCACACAATGACGTTTGTGATCCATTGCTTCTCACCCTTTAAAATAAGCAGAGACTGCTTTCTTTCCTATTCCTTCAGCAGATTTATGGACAACACTAAGGTACCGCCCTAACTGTTTGGCAACACCCAAACTGCACTGTTCAACTTTTAACAAATAGTTTGTTAGAAAGGGCATGCTTAAAACCACATTCCATGGGAGTAGACTTGGCACCATTTCACTTGTTTTTCTTTTCTTGTCAAAGAGTATGTTGAAGTTCACTCTAGTGAGTGATAAAGAATTCAGCTTCCTGCTAGGTCATGGATTTATTCAAAGAAGCCAATCCCATCCTACCTCAGGAAACTGTATTCACTTCATCCTTCTGTTACCACAAAGCTTGACTCCCACAGCCACTGCAGGTGCACTCTCCATGTGACCTTGCATGATGCAGTGCCCTACTCCCCCAGGCTGTGAGTATATGGACTAATAAACTCCTGCCCATATCACCTGTCCAGCACTGAGTGTCATGCATTTGGTCATCCCAGTAACCCTAGGATGGGGACCCCTTTCTCACCAGCAGGACAAAGTGGAGGCAAATAAAACAATTGGCATCATGAACAAGATAGCCAAACAACCACCAAGAACACCTGGTCAGGTGTAATGAACTTCCCTGTGATAAGTAATTGATTTGTTGATATGGGGAAGATTGCCTGGAATGGAACTGCCAATTGTTGGCTGGATGGGGATAAACTATTTTCACCAGATGAAAATCCACTGAGGTGTAACTGTCCCTAAGAAAAAGTTTGTTTCCTGGAGAAGGCCTTGGTGTTAGGTTTAACTGAGATACCCTCAGGAGGAAAATGAGGGGTAGGTGGAGTTTTCCTAAATATTTCCTTTGCTCATTTCCCTGCCAAATGCAGACACTCTACATGATAAGCATTGAAAATATAAGGGTACAATGAGATCCTTGGCCAGTGGCCCTATTGCCAGATGGAATCAGGCCTCTTGGGAAGCTGGATACCAGCCTCAGGAACATGGAAAAAGAGCTTCAAGAAATAGACTGATTTAAAAAATAATAAGCCTCATTTCCCAGACTTCTTTCCAACCAGCTGGTAACAAAACAGAGAACCTGTACAGATCAGAGTAAGTACTGGTAACCCAGGTTTGTGGCTTTACCAGTTTAGCAAGCAAAGAATTTCTCTGTTCACCATGAATCAGCAATATTTTTGAAAGAGGGAGATTGGACTTCCCACTGTAGAAACTCTTTTAGATGGCTATGCTTGGGTCAACGGGCATGCAATAATTAAGGGTGGAGCAGAAGAGAAAAATCCTCCTGGGAAAGTTTTGAAAAGAAGCCTTTTAAGGCAATTTTAATGTTTTTTATAAACTCTCATGCTGTGTAGAATCCCTCCCTGTCCATGTGTGTCTTTGCGGAAGTAGCTGAAATCCGATGGAGGAGGCAGCCTAGAGGAGGCAGAGCATGGGCTCCTCATGCCCAGACACTCGGCAATGACACATGATGGGCATGTGGCAGCAACACACATTTTCCTCAGAAGACCCTCTTTTTTTTTTTTAAGAGGTACTGGGTATTGAACCTAGGACCTCGTACCTGGAAGGCAGGTGCTCAACCACTGAGCTACGTCTGTCCCCAACCCTCTTTTTATTTCTCAACAATATGAGGAATCTGTGCCCATCTCTCTCCAGATTCCCAGGAACTACTGGACTTGACCAGGAAAAACCTGATGTTCACACAACTGCTTATCTACAATAGTCACTAAAGGAGTGATGGTTATTTGCACATTTGCCTCCTGATGTTTAAAACCCTGAGAAATGGGGATGGTGTCCTCTTCTTCACCCTAAACCAACCTTCAGATGTTACATAAATATTCATCATCTTCTGTTTAAGCCTGAGTCAAATAGACACTGGTGTTGATATGAAATATTTTTGAGTTCTTACACTGTCTACAAAATGGAATCAAAGTTAAACCACCTTTGTTCTTAACATTTCTGAATAAATTTATATTAACTCAATTTCTAAAATAATATCCCTAAGCTAATTAGAAAACATTTTGAGGGAAATACTTGACTCGAAATAAAATCAAACACACTAATAAGTACTCCACTGATTACTTGCCTTGTATTTTAAAGTTGGTTTAGTTTTGATGCCAAAGAGAAACATCTTCCCATTTTCCTTTGGGGAATGTTTAGAAATATCAAGTTTGTAGTACAGACAGGCAAAAAAAAAAAAAAAAAAAA